>VMDO01000140.1:48534-220573 GCA_007922755.1 Pedetes capensis | reverse complement strand
AGATGCCACAGGGCTATCGCTGCAGGCCACTTACTAACTAGTGAACCCTTTTCCATAGAGGTAAATATGTAAGCACCATCATTTCAGTGGTTCAAGATATTTCTTACAGTCCCTGGCTGTTAAATATTTTACTTAATTACCTAGCATTCTATTTTTGGACATTGGTTTCCAGTGAGCAATGCTGTACCTAAAAAGAAAAGCCTGCAGCTCACAGACATATCTATTTCCTTCTGAGAGATTCTCAGACATGGATTCACAGGACCATAAGGGACGCACACTTCCAGGCCCTTCCCACATGATGCCAAATTGCCCTCCTAAAGTTCATAGCATCTCTACTCCCCTTCACAATGGAGAGTTAATGTTGCTCTTTCCCTGCCGGCACGGCCAGGTGGAGAGCCACAGGCCCAGAACCTTCTCCAGCTGTTGGGCTCCTATAGCTGGACCCCTGAGGACCAGCCAAATGAAGTTCCCTCTCTCCCTGGCCCCAGTTCCAAGCCCCTCCGGGGAGTCCACAGCCTGGCCAGGGCAGGGTCACAGGGCCACCTGGCACGGCCACCTGCAGCCACCACCCTCCTCCCATCCATGTACATGCCTGGATGTCTCCTCTAAAGACCTGCTGCTCACACCTTGTGGCGGGACAGCGAGCTTTTGAGTTATAGCGAACTTTATTTCCCCGTACAGCTCCCACGGAGTTAACAGATGTACGCACGTCTGAGGCAGTCATGCGGCAAGAGGCTTTGGGGCCCGATCCTTCCCGTTTTGACAGTGTGTAATCGAGATGAAGCCATAAATTTTATAAACAAGAATAAACGACCCTTAGCAACATATGTCTGCTTGACCCTTCCAAGGTGATCGTAAATAAAGGCACCTGCTAGCTGGGGAGGGATGTGGGCTTTGCAGATGGCCGAGGATGAGGGCTGAAGGGCCTGTGACTTGGGAGTGGCCACTGGGAATTTCACCAGTGGGCCTGATGCAGGCAGAGGTCACCTTGTGCCCTTAGGTCCTGAATCAGCAGCATGCCTTTGTGCCATTTATTTGGTCTGTTCTCTGGGGTGCTTTTGCCCCAAAGCCACCTGAACCGGCACCTGCTTCTCAGCTTTCCGTGAAGAAGGTGCTTGTGGCTGGTCAATCAGGGTCCTCCCCTAGAGAAGCAGCTTGCCCTGCTTAATTGTCAACCATACCCTCATCACTGACTGCCCCAAGAGGCTACCCTGGAAGAATCTGAAGGTCCTTGGCCTGGCTCTACCGCTGCCCACAGAACAAGACCTGGGCAGTGGTGAGTCACTGGAGAGGTAAGAACAAGCTGGAGGTTGACAGATCCCAGGTCAAACACAGTGCCAAAATGCCGTTTCCTGACACCTGCGATTCCAAGTTTGACAGGCAGATGCTAATGTCTGCTTGACACTGCCTGATGGGGCTGTTAGGGGAAAACAGGCCAATGCACAAGAAAGGTGCCTCTCATGGTGAGCTATGGCGAGAAGTTTTTAAAAGCTCTGTGCAAGAGAGCTCAAAAACTGCCATTGGTCTATGATGACATTGTAACCAGCATCATCACTCCAGTGGACAGGTATGGCTTTGAACAAAAAACATCACCCCCTGAGGCTCAGTCACCCATCTCTCAAGTAAGAGGATACCTTTCCATACCTCATAGGGTTCTGAGCAACAGAAAGGTAAAGAACCTGGCACTGTCAGACACAGTGGTAGGTACCTGTGGTACCAGCTATTTGGGAGGCTGAGGCAGCAGGATCCCTTGAGCCCATGAATTCGAGGCCACCCTGGGCAACTGAGTGAGACCCTGTCTCAAGCAAAAGAAAAGAAAAGAAAGAGAAAGAAAAGAAAAGAAAAAGAAAAAGAGAAAGAGAGAGAGGAAGAAAGGAAGGAAGGAAGGAAAAGGAAAGAAAGAGAAGAAAAAGAAAAGTAAAGAAGAAAAGAAAAAAGAAGAAGAAAACCTGGCATTGTGGTAAAACAGAGCATGTAGCTAAGTGTTGAGTAAATGCTAGTCCTGGTGTGTGGGACAAACCGCCCCCAATTCAAAGCATGGCTCCACCTTCTAGAACTGCATGACCTTGCGAAAGCCATTTCTCCTCTGAGCTTCAGGTTCCTCATCTGTCAGTTGAGTTTGATAATAATATTAATAATCCACCTTCATGGGCTATTGAAAGAATTAAATGGACTATGGCATGTAAGCCTGGAGCCATACCACTGTGGCATCTGATCCCGTCAGAACTTGGGAACTAAGCAGGGTCGGACCTGGTTAGTACTTGGGTGAGAGACCACCTGGGAACACCAGGTGCTGTAGGCTTGGGAGAAAGACCAAGCAACCCACTTCCAAAAAACAATCAGCCATTGAAAAACCTATGAATAGCAGAGAAGCACTAACAATACTGCTTCACCTGTTGTACCTAGAGTTGCTATGAGTTGGACATTGACTTGACGGCACCTAACAACTACAACAACAGCATGGCATGTAAAGGTCTTAGTGAGATGCCTGGATGTAGTCAGTACTTTGTGGCCATTAGAAATATTTACTTATTGATAATGGGTCCTCAGTTTCCCAATCTGTAAAATGGGGGCCATGATCTCTGAGATCCTGCCCAGCTCTCATTGTCCTGTGACTCTGGCAGAGGGTCCCTTGAGCTCTGGCCCCTGGAGCAGCCCCTCTGGAGGCCCTTTGTCTCCTCCACCTATGCAGCAAGTCTGACAAACCAGAGACTGCCTCACCTGGGCCTGAGTGTGAGAAGGTACTCTGAAAGGATAAAACACAACTCAGCAACAAGCTACTCTTTTTTGTTGTTTTGTTTTTATAATCTGGTACCATGAGCCAGGCCCACGGACTGATCCCCTGAACCTTTGGACATTGGATTGATTGATTGATTGATTGATTGATTGTACTTGGGGGTTGAACCCAGGGCCTCACACATACTTTGCAAGTGTTCTACTTGGCTGCACCCCCAACCCATTTTTTAATTTTTTATCTTGAGATAGGGTATCATTAAGTTACACAGGCTACCTCTGGCCTTGAACTCGAGATCATCGTGCCTCCATGCCCAGCTGGGCAACATTATTATTATTATTCCTGGTTACAAAAGATGAAAACTATTGGACATGGCGGCACACACCTGTACTCCCAGCATTCAGAAGGCTGAAGCAGGTTTGTGAGTCTGATGCCAGCCTAGGCTACACAGCAAAATCCTGTCTCAAAAAATAAATAAGTAAATAAAGAGCTGGGCACGGTGCCACACGCCTGTAATCCCAGCAACTCAGGAGGCAGAGGTAGGAGGATCACAAGTTTGAGACCAGAGGCAGTCTGCATAATTTAGTGAGACCCTGTCTCAAAAACAAAAAATGGAGTAGGGGTGCAGCTCAGTGGTCCAGCACTTGCAAAGCAAGCAAGCATGAGGCCCTGGGTTCAACCCCCAGTACTGCAAAAGAAAAAAAAAAAAAAAAAAAAGTGAAGAGTAAGGCCCAGAGTGGTTAAACAAGTTGCTCAAGGTGACTCAGCTAAGAACATGCCAAGCTGGAATTTGAATTTGAATAATAACTACAATAGTAGCAGCCAGCATTTGTCAGGGGGTTGCTGTTGTTGTTAGGTCTTGAACAACTCATAGAGACCCCCATAGGGTTTTCAGTGGCTGGTTGTTTTGGGATTGCCTCAGGAGTGGATTGCCATATCCTTCTCCCATTTTTGCAGTGCTGGGAATCAAACTTGGGACCTCAGAGACCGCAGAGCCGTGCTCTACCAACTGAGCTAAGTCCCAGCCCAGGGGCTTGCTAAACCCCATTAAATACTACCTCATTAAATTTCCCCAATTGCTAGGTGTGGTGGTACACACCTGTAATCCCAGCAACTCTGGAGGCGGAGCCAGGAGGATTTCAAATTCAAGACCAGGAGACAGCCTGCACAATTTAGTGAGGAACTGTCTCAGTTAAAAAGTAAAAAAATGGGCTGAGGGTACAGGCCAGTGGGGGAGCACTTGCAAAGCACGTGTGAGGTCCTCAATTCAACCCTCAAGTACTGAAAAAAAAACCAAAAAGCCCTCCCCCCATGGCCATGTGAAGTAGAGACTATCATTCTCATTTTACAGGCGAAGCAAGCCGGAGGAAAGTGGAACAGCCAGCCCAGGGTCCTGAAGTGAGGAGTGGCAGGGACTGTCTCAAACGCGGGTCTTCCAGCAGCCACTGCACCATGTGTTCTGTGGTCTTTCACTGCCCTTCCCAGTTCCGTAAGCATCAGCCTCATCTAGTAGCCTCACACTCTGAGGCTGGGACTCTAGGAGCCCCCCAAAGAGACTGCTGGAGGAGGCGGCCCTGTGAGTCCCCATTAGCTCCTAAAGAGGGCATCTGCATGGGTTATTTTATTGTTGGCTTTTTGTTTTGAGGGAAACAGAGTCTTGATATGTTGCCCAGGATAGACTCGATCTCCTAGGCTCAAGCGATGTTTCTGCCTCGGCCTCCCAAGTTGTTGGGTACATGGGCCACTGTACCTGGTTTGTATGAGATCATTACCTTGAGGTTCCATGGACTTCCAAGACTGTATGCAAACTTGCCAACTCTTGTGTGCACCTATCTGGGGAGAGTGTACACAGAGCTTTTGTCACTGGTGGTGAGAGGTGCTGTGACCCAGCATTACCATCTGCCCTGAGGAGTTCCCTTTCTTGGGACCTCCACTCAGATGATGCTGGGTCCTTGGCTCAGTCACAGAAATGAATTTCAGGATAAGTCAGAGAGTGAAACAGAGTTGCAAATTTATTAGGTAAAGGTAAGGGATAGTACCTGCTCATTAGAATAAGATAATAGAAAAAGACACCTAAGGAAATAATAGTACACATCAGAGACATGGATGCAGGCCTCTTAAGAGGGAGTGTCACACCTGATTGTCTTCACAGTAGATGTATGTGATCTGGGGGTTTTTGAAGTTACATTGCTCAATGGGATCCCAGTAGTATAGATTTACAGATAAGAAAAGGAGTGTTGTTAAAATGCCTAGATTGTGATAGTCAAGGAAATTCTTACTACATCTAGTCACAAGGAAATTACCTAGGCCTGTTCGTTTGAATTATAGTTCATAATCTGGTTTAGTGAGCTTCCTGGGGAAGCACAGATTTCTATGCAGGCAGTTCTCACAGCAGCTTTCCTATTTTGGTTGTGCTGGAATTCTTGTCTGATAAGACTCAGACCAGATCTCTGGGTGAAAAGCCCTTTCCTTCCCATGTTCCCCCAGTTTTCCCTTTCTATCCTGCCTCATTTTCATCAGCACTCCAAAGGTGACAAATGATGGCTTTGTAAGTTTCTGATTCAGTGGAGTGAACATGGAGATACCCCCAAAGTTCTTGTGCCCCTTACCCCTATTCTGCTTGGACTTAAGCACCACCTTCCATGAGAGTCTCTCAGAGAAGAGAAGCCCTAGGCCAAGGCAAGTAAAAACTGCAGCCCCAATTGGACTGCAAAAGCAATTTTATTCCTCTCAGCCATCAAGACAGGACCAGCTTGGGACCAGTACTGCCAGCGAGATCCTCAAGTCCCATCTGGAGGAAAGGATGAGCCACAAATCCTTCCAGGCACTGATTTATGTAGCATTCATGTGGAATTTATTATACAAAGAATTTTATTCAATTAAACTTGAAATGCGTCTGGATTCGCAAAGGTTCAGTAGTGATCACTGGGACAAAGCGATCATAAAACTGGATGGGCTGTCGGAAGGTGTCGGGGAGGAGATGAGGGTGACATTGCAACTGACAGGGGACTGGGAACTGGGGACGTTTGTCATTGGGATGTGTTACAAGTTCGGGCTATGGAAATTACTCAGTGAAAAATGCACATTAACAATAGCCGTGAAATATCTGTTGAGGGAAACTAGGCTGAGAAATGAGACAGCGGGATCTATTAGTGCCCGGCATTGTTCACAGCAGCCCAGGTTGTGATTAAAACCACTGTCAAGTGGCGGTGGGGTGGGAGCAAGGAACACTAGGCTGGCAATCATGACAGCACATCCTAGGCCAGCTCTCTGAGCCTCTGTTTCCCCATCTCCAGAACCGAGTGTCTCCCTCCAGGACTGCTGTGGGGTTCACCTGAGGTCATGTGTGTGGAGCACTTGACCTGGGGTCTCCCTCCTAGAATGATGCTGAATACCGCGTTCCAGGGAGCCTAACCTGGATTAGGGGGAGGCATTTTCTTGGGTGCAAAGGTAGGAGTTTGCCCAAAACTCAGTAATCATGTGGCATTTTCAGAAGTCAAATTATGCAAGGAGAAAAAGATCTATGATATACTTACCAGGTACAACAATTTAAATAAAAAGAAGCTGCTCTTTGTTTCGCCATCCTGCATTACTAGGCAATGGGAATGACTGGTTCCAAGGGTTGCCTGTGGTATGCAGCAGAATGGGCTGCCCACATACGATTTCTATTCTTCCCAGGTTGGCAGCAAGAGAGAAACAACTGCCTTGCACCTGGATTCTGTCTCAGGGCATAGTTGCTGGTAGAGGGGAAGATGGATCCTAGGGCAGGGCCTGGAACCTAAATGTTACAGTCCAGTCTGCAAAAGCCACCCAGGAAGGACTGGGAGAGATGTCATACATACTTAGAATGTTTCCTTGATGTTTGCAATGTTCAGGGGCACGGGCTGCTGTTTCACTGTGTACCCCCTACCCTGCCTTTTCCAGGAAGACCTGGAGGTGTGGGCAGAATCGAGCAGCGGCTGTGAGCCCTTGGAAAGGCACCCATCAGGCCAGGTCTGGAGAGCTGGCAGGCAGTGAAGCACCACAGATGCTCTTCTTGTCTCTGGTCTTGCTTGCATACGCTCAGCACCTATCTTCTCCAAGACCTGGTTCTATGGCACTGGATGTAACCACCTCTTCAAGGGTCTTCCTCCCTCCTGGGCCCCTGTACCTCCCTAGCTCTACCCAAGATTCCAAAGGATCCCTGTGACCTGCTAGCCACCAAGGGACCCAGAAGACATGAATGTACCTGGTCAGAGTGTGAGCAAGAATATGCACGTAGCTGAGGACTGAACGTTTGCTGACTTGCCAGCATGGAAGACAGCCAAAGCAACCAGCCTAGCGAGGAACCTCCTGCTAAGCAGGCGCTCCACAGATAAATGATTGCTGGACCGAGTTTGCCAGGCAACTCAGCCCTGGAGGGGGCTCGAGCCTGCCCTTCCGAAGTCACCGCCTTCCATTAGCAGCGGGGAATCCTCAGGTTCTCAGGGCTGCTTCTCCACTCGTCATAAATATCTCTCTTCCAAGGACATTGCTGGCACCGGCAGTATTGTGACAAGTGGAATAAAACACAGTCCCAGCATGGCTCTCGGAGGTATGAACCAGTCAAGTGCAACATCAGACAGATAAGTCTGGCTGGCGTCAACCGCACTGCACCCCAGAGACCTCATTTCAGCCAGCTGGATCACCCACTCGTGCCCATGGGAGGGAGGGTCTGTATGGACGTGGGGCGTGGGCTGCCTGGCGTCCACCCAGTTAGAAAGGACTCTTCGAGCAGGCAGGGATTGCTGAGGCCTCGCCTGTCCATCTGCACAGAGCCGGTGATGGGTGGCTCAGAGGTGACTAAACTTCTAATCCTGCCTGCCTTCCCTTTATAAATGTGACATTTAAAGCCCCTTTGGCCCAGGTAAATCACAATTATGTTTCCAAGGGCCTCTGGTAACATTCCACATCCTTGAACGACAAGAGCTGGCTCAGGAGCTCGAGCTCACGCCCCATTCTACACACACTTGTGCACGCGCACGCATGCTTGAGTACACACACACACACACACACACACACACACACACACACACACATGCTCAGCCTTTTCCGTTTTTATTGCATCTTCCATAGGCCTCCTTTTCTTTGCAGCCCTCACATCACCTTTCTCCTCTGCAGTACTGAGTTCAGTCTCACATCCCGTGAGGACAGCCTGGGGACACTGGCAGAAATCTCAGAGGCGGGCAGTCCCATGAGGGAAGGGGCCAGGAGTATAACTGTGAACCTACATCTGCACCCCAGACCTGCTTCCAGCCCCTCAGGGTGGGCTCTTGAGGAACCAGGAAACCAGAAGGGCTAGCTGCATGTCATCATCGCAGAGGGGCCTACAAAGCTCCCCTGCTGTTATTTCGCAGTGCCTCAGGCTCAGTCCGAGAGGTTGTGTTTCTTGTATATTTTCTCTTGATTTCCCTCCTTCATGGCTGCATATCTGGCTATTGTGAAGAGATAGTCGCTGAGCCTGGAAGGGCAGAGAGAAGTAAAGCAAGGGATGCAGGGAAAAAGGTCAATGTTAACTGGGTCTTGCCCAGGTTAGCCTTTATGGAGGAAATAGGAACCCTGTACCCCACGAGTACCCCACAGGGATGGCAGGGGCCTGGTCCACTTGTCTTAATGGATAGCACTGTGAGAGCTGAGGGCCCAACTCTGGCCCAGGGCTGGGGCCCCCATCCTAACCCCCTTGGAGCAAGATCGTTGGGCCACTCCGAGCTGGTTTCTGCCCCTTCAAGTGACTTGGACTGGTGATTCCCAAACGAGTGAGTGCATGGGATCAGTGCTTGTGGCCGAGGCTCTCATGTGCACTGCTGAGGGCTCAGCGGTGTCCCTGATTTCCACCAGCCAGATGTTAGTAGCACCCCCAACCATCAGAAGTGTCTCTAGATGCTGCCCCTGTCCTGGTTGAGAAGTGTTGGCCTGGAATATTCGCATGACCAGAACCTAGTCCCTCTCTCCCTTCTTCCTTTGAACCAGCAGGGGTGGGGCTCAGCGTGGCAAGGGCTGGAGAGAACATGGAGAAGACCTCATGCCTGTCCTTAGCAAGCTCCTCCAAGCTGTGCTTCCCACCGGCCTTGCCCTAGCCAGCCTTCCTTTGGCCCTTCCTACCCCAAGGCCAGCTCCACAGAACCACCTGGCTTGTTCCCGGCTCTCTTGGGGACAGTGGACGAGCTCTGCTCTGGGAGCTGCCCTCCTGGACTGTGTTCCCGGAGGGTGGCGATGTGCTGGTTCCTTGTTGGCTTGTGAAACTTGCAGAGGGGATGAATCACCCTGGCTCATGTGACCCTAAAGACTGTCAAGGCCCCCTGGGTTCCACTGGGAAGGGGAACAGCAGCTGTGTCTCATTTGCTGGCCTGGAAGACTCCCCTCCCAGGAGGAAGGGAGCTCGTCAGGACCCACCCAAACTCAGGCCACAGGCGAGGGCTGTGAGATCACCTCCTGCACACCCAGCACAGCTCCTGGGTACAGTCCTCACCCCACCTGTCCCCTGGCCTTCTGCCTGCCGTTGGCTCTGGCCTTCCCAGGCACCACGCTGGGAAGAGAGGAAACACACCATGAGGCCACCCAGCGGGACTCCACCCCCTCAGGGGCTACTGCTCCACCTCAACTCACTCAAACCCTGTCAGCACCAGAGATGCCACCACACAAGCCAGGCAGCTGTGGGAACCGGCAGCGTATGCCGACTGCAAGGCAGAGACGGTCCTGGACCTGCCTGCTCACCAGGTCTGGTACTGGGGCCCCTGAGCTCAGTTTGGCCCAGCTATCTGCTACCTCAGGCCTCTTGGGGAGAAGAGACTGGCAGAGAGAGGGTCTCCTTCCTGGGCTCACTGTTGATCACCATCTAGACACGTAACAAGGCCTTCCTGGGCACCTCTTGGAACTGCCCTGGCCCTTTGGCATCACTTAGTCCCTGCTGGCTTTTATAGCCATCTCCTACCAAGAGATTGGTCAGCGACAGCAGGAATATGCACGTGGCTGAGAATTGATGCTGCTGACTTGCCAGCATAGAAGATGGCCAGTGACCAGCCTGCCTGAGCCCAGCAAGGAGCCTCCTCCCACCAGAGGAGGAAGAGAACCAGGGCTACCTCACTCACTGCTGCTTCCCCTGAGCCTGGCACAGCACCTGGCATACAAAGACGCTCAGAAACACATGGGAAAGAGGGGGCGCAGCCCCTACTGCTGCTTGGGCCTGCTGCACTGCTGCTATGTTCCACCAATGTGTCTGGCTTTTTGGATGCAAGAACTGCCTCACCCATGTGGGTACCTGTTTAAGAACTTGGCCACGTTTGCATCAGTCTCTCCCCTCTGGACAAGAGGCACCACGCTGGGAAGAGAGGAAACACACCATGAGGCCACCCAGCGGGACTCCACCCCCTCAGGGGCTACTGCTCCACCTCAACTCACTCAAACCCTGTCAGCACCAGAGATGGAAAGTCCATCACGGGTGCGTTTAACAGGTCATTCAACCTCTGTACCTTGGCCATATCACGAGGCCTGGCTGAGGAAGGTGAAAGGATGGTGAGGAAGTTGTGGGGTGCACTGCCCATGTCCCAGCCTGTGGGCCTTTGTGCCCCTGGGCCTGGGTTCCTCCCAGGGTGGAGGGTGTCAGCATCTAGCTTTCAAAGGATAATCTCACCCCTAATCCCAAGGGGCTACAGGTTCTTAATTGTGACTCAGAGCAACTTCACATGGGAGAAAAAGGCTCAAACAAACCATACTGTGGATTCCACCCTGAGTCTGAACACTGGGACTGTGCCAGGCTGTGTGTGACTGTGGCTGCCCAGCGCAGTGCCACGGCAAGGCCCTGCCAGGAGCTTTGTGCACATCACCCTGCGGGCTGACCCCTGCCAAGACACTCCCTGAAGGCCTCAGGACCCTTGTTGGTCCTTGGCCACAGCACCGGCTGGCGGCCCAGGCAGGTGGACATGCAGACCTGCCTTGGGGGCACCTTACCCTCACCATGGAGCTGCTTTGTCCGGAGGTGTCACACCCGCACATCTCCTCTCCCTGACAGGGTACCGGCTGGTCACTGCTACAGCAGCAGCCCTTCTGCTGCACTGAGGACACGCCACCGGCTCAGCCTTGCCTTTTGGTGAGGTTTCCAATGTTTTGCCAGATGAGCCCTGCTGATGTGCTTTGTGCAAATGACACTTTTTTTGCTTTTTGCTTTTAAAGCCAAACAGAAGCCAAAGCTGCTTCTGTTACCCAGGATGCCTTAGGATCGGTCTGGGTCCAAGACCATTGTGATGTGGGGCCTTGGAAAGAGCTCAGAGTTGGGTCCAGATAGACATGGGTACAAATCTTTGCCCTGCCACAAACCCTTCGAGTGACCCCAGCCATAATGTCACTTATCTAAGCCTGTTTCCTGACACCTCTCTGTCCACAGGATCCAGAACAGGTCTTTGGCACCAAGGCCACTCGCTCCCCTGTCTGTAGGCTGAGCAGTACCCTGACTGAGGGGGGATGCGAATGTACATTTTGCAACTCCTCTTCTATATTTTCCTTGGCAAGGGTGTCAGCAGCTTTTCGGGGTCCCTCTTCTTCCCAATTCTGAGCTAGGGGAGGGGCTATGGCAGCGAGTGGCTGGGATGTTGGCAGCTGCCACCTGGCCCCACAGTTGCATGGCCCTTCCCGGCCCTTCTCTCCAGCAGCTAGTGGAATCCTTTCGCCGCATCTGCTAGGTGGCCTGGACCCCCGCACTGGCTTCCTGTGGCTCACAGGCCCCTCTGGGGTATGAGCAATGTGCAGTTCTGCCATGCATCACAGTTGCCCCTGAGCAACGAAGGCTTCGAGGACAGGACCGGCTGCCAGAGGACACTTAGGAAGGCTGGATGGCCCAGAGCCAGCCTGCTGCTGCCTCCCGCCCCAGCCCCTTACCGTCGCTCCGCTCGGCGGCACACAGCCCGGCAGAAATGCAGCATGGAGCTGCTCTTGCCTCCTGACTGAGAAGAAAGAAGGGTTGGCCAGCAGGTGGGGCACCATCCAGGCCCTGCCGCCCAACTGCAGGGTGCTGCCTGCTGGGGACCCCCCTCCACGGGGGGCAGGGTTGGGGAGACAGGCTGGCTGCTAGCTGTCACTGCTGGAAGCTACAGAGCGGGACTATGGCGAGCCAGGTGTCTCGGTCAGGGCCCCAGCCAGGCTGCCTGGTACCTACAGGCAGGATGAAGGCTGTGAGCGGGGGCAGCTGGCAGGAGTACTTGTCGATCCACTGCTCCAGTTCCAGGACAGGCCCTGCCTCGAACGCCGTGTGCTCTGAGGAGTTGGGCAAAAGGAAACGGCCATGAGCCACAGCCTGCCAGACCACCCAGGCTGCCTATATCCCTTCCACCTGGGTTTCCCACAAATGGCTGCCACCCGCTCAGAGGGTCCCTTCCCTCTCAGGCTGGAGGCAAGGCCACCTGGCCTGCCATGCGGCTGGAGCCCTGGGCTCCCAGCAGTCGACACCCAGGGCCAGTCCCCACACCAGTCCTCCGCACCCCAGCAGCTTCAGGGAATTACTTAAGTGAGCCTCCCTGGCTGAGGAGCATGGCGTGGCCAGGGCGGAGCCAACGTCCTGCAGCACGCACTGGATCTGGGGAGCAAGAGATGAGAATGAAGGTCTACCTGTGGCGGGCCACACAGTCCCAGGTGCAGATGTGGCATCTAACATGCCAGCAGAGCGAGCATGGAGCGCCATCTTTCGAGGGCCTGCCAGACCTTCTATGCACACACGATAAAAAGCAAACCCTCCGAGCCTTGAGCACAAGTCCTCACGGGCCCCCCAGTCCTGGTGAGGGGACCTGATGTGACTCTCTCGGAGAATAGGGATGAAAAAGGCCCTGGTGCGCATCCAGCGATGAGCATCACGCACCCCCCTTTGGGTTGAGGGGAACCCCCTCGGCCCAGGTCTGTGGCTCCCAGGCACCCAGGCCCTTGTGAGGCCCCTTTCTTTCCCTAAACCAATGGCTTTGGTTTTCAAATTTGTTGGGCCAAGAACCAAACTTGACAGCACTACCTCAGCTGTAAAGGACAAGGAAGCAGAGGACTGGGGAGCAGCCGGGCTGCAGGGAGCTTCTAGAAGCAGAAAGCTTGTCTGCTCCCAGGGGCACAGGTGGCCTCCAGCCTGGGCTGTTTCTAGACTTGGGTAAATTTCAGGAGGAAAACTGGAGTCACCCGCAAAGCGTTCTAGGGTGTCACGCTTGCCTCCATGTCTGACTCTCTCTGGGGTCCCCAGGCCTGGCTCCTCCTTCAGGGACACACAGGCATGCTAACAAGCGCAAGGCCGCTGGCGGAGGGCTCTTCCCAAGCAGAGGCTCCTTGTGCGGCTTCTCAGCCTGGCGGCTGCTACCATTCACCACAGGCCCCTCCAGCCGGAGAAGTTGTCCTGTGCATTGTAGGACATTTCATGGCATTCCTGGTCTGCCATCCCCAGAGGGACAACCAAAGATGTCCCTCAACATTGCTGAATGCTCCCAGGTTGAGAAGAGCTGCCCTTTCCACTTCCCTCACTGAGCACAATCTTCACCCCTCAGCTGTGAAGCATGATCTCCCCATCTTACTGGTAAAGAAACTGAGGCACACAGAGGGAGAGTGACTAGGCCCAGGTGACACAGAGGTAGTTGGAGGAGGAATCCAGGTATGGCCATCAGGCTGCAGTGATAAAAAAAGCCCAACTTGGGCCAAGACAATGATACTTACTTTCTGAAGCTCTGCAGCAAATGTGTGGCCATTTTCTTCAATTAATTCTATAGCAAACCTATCAGGAAAAGGATAAAGGAAAAGGAATTTTCTTCTAATATAATGTTGCTGGGAGACAATAAGATAATTGAGCTACGCTAGCCATGTCTTCTTACAAGCAATAAGAAAATAACCCGCTTCCATTTGGATAGGGGTATTTTGTTTCTCAAAATGTGTTTTCTTTTTCTTTCTTTTTTTTTTTTTTTTCACTACTGGGGGTTGAACCCAGGGCCTTGCACATGCTAGACTCAATTGGGTACCACACTACTGAATGTGAAGCTGCAAACAGAGGTCAGTGCCCTGGAGGAAAAAGCAAGAGAAGCCTAACCTGGTCTCAACTGGAGGCAGGGAAGGCTTTCTCATGGAAGCACACTGGAGGTGGGGCTTTGAAAGCTGAATAGGAGTTCTCTAGTATATCATGGATGGAGGAGGGAGAAAACTGCCCAGACAGGTCAGTACCCTGGCTCTAGCCCCATCAGAACTCTGCAGTTCCTGCCTATACCAGTCAGGAGCATGGCAGAGAACAGAGAGTGGTGTCCTGGAAGGATCCCCAGAGGACAGCTTCTTGAAGCTATAGTTCCCAGAGGTCTGGGCAGAGTTATAGGAACTGATGATGGATGGCAAAGAGCAGCAAGAGCAGGAGCCTGAAGGGGCAAAGGAGGGAGACTCTGGAGCCACTGGATATGGGAGGCTGCCAATAGGATCAGCACAGCAGGGAGTTTGGTGGGAGCCCAGGGCCACCAGGGCCACACATAGCTGGGGAGCTGGGTTACACATACTCCCAGACCTCCACCTACCTCCTGCCCTTGGCTGCTGCCTCCCATAGGCTAGACCTTCCTGAAGCCAGAAGTCCAGGGACCCGAGAGCTGTGGAGGAGGGTGGACCCTCGACAGGAAATGGTGAGTAGAAAGGAACCAACACACCTTCCTGGCCCATCTTCCAATCGGTAGGAAATACACAAGCACAAGACTCACCCTGGAAGGAGGGCTATGTGACAGGGACACTGTCTCCATCACCACAGTCTGCACCATGCCTGGTATCCAGCAGGTGTCAAGAAACAGCTGCTCACTGAGGGATGTGGCGGGGACCCAGATCAGCGGAAGGCCCCTCCTTGGCGTCTGCCCCGCGCCAGCTCCCACAGAGTGTAGCTGCCCAGGCAGTGCCTGTCTGCGGCCCCGTGAAGGCAGGGTGGAGGTTGGTGAGCAGTACTGGTACACAGAGGTGCTTGGTCAGCATCTCATGAGAAGCCCCAGCTGAGGCTCTGAGCATCCTCTGGCCCCAGGTCGACTGGGAGATTCCATTTGCTGCCTTGCTAATTCTGCATGGCTGATGTTAGATCTTGCCTGGACCCCCTTGTGCCCACTTTGTCATGTGTCTCCCACACACACACCAAGGGCCTTCTCTATCCTGCTGACTGACCGTCTGCACCTGCCAGTATCTATGTTGAAAACCTCCCCTTGTCTGCTCACTGTTGACACATGCATGCCATGAACATAGAAGTTATCATAATGGTAACAGCTAACATTATTACTCCTCGTGCTAGGCATTGTCCTAGTAAGTAAGATGCAGGATTATCTCATTTAATACCCACGAGAACACAGACAGGGAGAGTATTACTATGACCATTTGACAAAATAGCAGATGGAGGCTCAGAAAGGCCAGGTGACTTGCCTGAAGTCACACAGCAAGTCCACAGTGGTACAGAATATGAACCAAGTCTGTGCAATTCCCGTGTACCTATAACCACAGGACCACATCAGATTGCAGGAACCAGCACTGGAGATGGTGGATGCTCATTCTCTGAACGGCACGCTGAGTATGGTGAACTATCCTGTTCTTCTCAGTATGTTCTGCCCCTCCCCATCCCCAGGCTGTCAGGCCCACAGGACAGGCTCTGGCTAATGAAATGTTAGTGGATGTGTCACTTGCTGAGAAGCTTTAAGAGCCAGCATGCACCTCACCAGGACCTCTGCTATCATCCCAGACAGAGGCCATCCTGCCAATCTGGGTCTCAGAGCATAGGCCAGGTGGAGCAGACACAGCCTACCCACCGCAGGCTTGAGGTAAGAGAAGGAGATATACTTTGGGTAATGTAAACCATGAGGTTTCCAGGCTGTTTGTTATCATGGCATGAACTGGCCCATCTTCACTAACTCTTTGAGTCAAGCTTCTAAACTTTGGCTTGTGTAAAAAATAACACTTATGAAAGAGATTACATTTGAGGCACTGCATGCTGCACTAAACCACCTCTTTCCCTTCCTGTATGTACCTCAATGGCACACACACTCACCTGAAAAGTGTGAATTAGGGATGGACACCATGGTGGGGACAGATGCTGGTGTAGCAGCAGGCAGGGCCAGAGGGAGAAGTGTCTTTAGCCTTATGGAGCTGCCTGGCCAGGCCTTCCAAGTGAGGCAGGTCTGTCCGGGTGGACAATCTCTAGGACTGCCCAGTGCTCATGAGAGGTCACCTTGATGGTATTCACTGATGCCCCAGGCAGACCCAACCTCGAAGCCCATCCCGTCTCTCTTACCCAATAGCCGAACTTAATTCATCTGTAGTCCCCACTGCTTCAAACACTTGGTCATCTTTGGGTCTCCTTTCTCCTGTGAAGGTGCTGGAAAACCCTGTGGGAAGACATTTAGCCATCCACATTAAGATCTGTTTTCCTGATACACTGTCTTTAAAAAATGATTTCAACATGGAACATAGCAGAGACACAGAAAAGGGCTGAGACCGTAAGTGCACAAGCTCATGAATTGCTATGGACTGAACACAGCTCTGAGATCAGTACCTGGCTCAAGAGCAGAACTCAGAGCCAGGTGTCCTGGCACATACCTGTAATCCCAGTGATTTGGGAGGCAGAGGCAGGATTGTTAGTTTGAGGATAGAGGCTGCCTGTGTCATTTAGCAAGACCCTGTCTCAAAATAAAAAATAAAAAAGGGGTTGGGGTATACCTCAGTGGTAGAGCACATGCACTATGTGTGAGGCCCTGGGTTCAAACCCTCAGAACTGAAAAAAAAAAAAAAAAAAAAAAACCCAAAAACTTTATTCATCACCCCACAGGACCCCATGTACCCCATTTCAGTTGCCACTCCAAGGGTAACCACTATCCTATTTAGTTTCAACTTAAGAATTATGTATGAAACATCCTGCTAAATAAAGCACATGTCATATTACATATACATTACCGCCATAATTCACACGAGATCAAAGTCCTCTACACCTTAGCCTAGGTTGCAGCTCCCGCCTGGCACTATCAGCCAGGCTTTGGTGTTGCCAGCTGCTGGCCCAGCACTCATAAGTAGGCTGGGGTGCTCTGTTGCACACAAACGATTTCACAGAACACCATCAGACACACAGGTCCATGACTGTGACGAATGAAAAGCAAACAAGGCCACTGTGTGAGCACAAAGCACTGTCCAAACTATGAAAATGACCAGGCATGCTCTTGTCCTGGCCAATGTGGTCACTGCCACGTCTCTATCCATTACAGCCTCAGTGCCTCCTTGTCTCTGCCACCCTCTTTCCCCTGCCCCCACCCCACTGGGATTGACCCCAGGGCCTCGTACTTGCATGCTTTGCAAGTGCTGTACCATTGAGCTGCACCCCAGCCCATTTTATTACTTTTTGAGACAGGGTCTTGCTAAACTATGCAGACTGTCTCTGATCTCAAACTTGCAATCCTCCTGCCTCCACCTCCTGAGTTGCTGGCATTACAGGCATGCACTACCATGCCCCGTGTCTGCCACCTTCTTAAGAAAAACTATTAACCCATTCAATTCCAGAATTAGCCCTGTTTCCTAATAGTGTCCAATCCAAAGCAAAGCTGGACTTCCTTGATTCCTCCTCCAAGCCATTTAACACAAGCCCAATCCTCTAAGTCCTTTTCAGAATCCTCTTGTTGAACCACTCCATCATTCCAATGTCAGGCCATCTTATGAAAGCCAATTGCTCCAACTCTGTTTGACTAGAGGAGGTCTTTGTTTGTAGGGTATTGACGCTACCCCCTAAGGTGTTATTCCTATACATGTTTTCTTTTTTATTGTTGTATTAACATATAAATAACACAATATACAATTTTGATGTTTTTTCAGTCTATAGTTCAGTGACATCAAGTACCTCCTATGCATATATGTGTGGGGCTGGATTTAGCTCAGTTGATAGAGCACCGCTCTACAGTCTGTGAGGTCCCAAGTTCGATTCCCAGCACCACAAAAACGGGAGAAGGCACTCCCAAAGCAGTCCTGAAACAATCAGCCACTGAAAACCCTCTAGGGGTCACTATGAGTCGGACATGACTCGACAGCACCTAACAACAACAACATACATATATGTAGTCATTGAAAATCCTGTGAATAGCTGGGTGCAGTGGCACATGCCTGTAATCCCAGCTACTCAGGAGGTGGAGGCAAGAGGATCACAAATTTGAGACCAGAGGGAGTCTGTGTAATTTAGTGAGACCCTGTCTCAAAAAGTGAAAAAATGGACTGGGGGTGCAGCTCAGTGGTGCAGAATTTGCAAAGCATGCAAGCATGAGGCCCTGGGTTCAACCTCAGTACGGAAAAAAAAAAATACTATGAATAGTAGAGAAGCACTGACATAGTGCTGGGCATGGCACAGTGTAAGGTAGTGTTTCATCTGTTGTACATGGGGTCACCATGAGTTGGACCTGACTCAATGGCACCTAACAACAACAGCAAAATGAATTCACAACACATTTTTATGATGTATATTCAGGTCTGTCCCATGGCTTTTAATGGCTACAAAGAGGTTGGGAGAACATTAAGATGATATCTGTCATACGTCTTTTGTTGTATCTTCCACCTGTCCCCACCCTACCTTTGTCTCCTGTTTTGGTGTAAATCTTGGGGATCTTGGGTGTCTTCGAGGAAGGTGGTAGCCTAGTGAGAAACAGACATCAAGACGTGGTGAGTGGGAGTGGCCTAGGTGGAGGGCACCTTTGTCAGCATGTTCCAGCTTGCTGCTTATAAGCTCAGGGCAGCACCTACCCCCCACTCCTTGGATGGCAATTTCTTGTTGCCATTTCCTCTCCATCCCTTCTAGTCACAAGTCCTGTGGGGGCAAGCTGTGTGTCTGGCCTAGGTCTCTATCTGCAGAGTAGCTAACGTAGTGCATTGCTCAATAAGTATTTGCTGAAAGAATTGATTGATGGTGTCCCAAAGCTCTTGCACCATGGTGGGTCAGAGGCATTACCTCCTGGAATTACCCCTGTAATCTTCCCACAGCCCCAAGTTAGGCACTGTTACCTACATTTTACTATTGAGGACACTGTAGAACACAGAGTGGGACCCAGTTTCCTATGTCACTCAGGGAGGAAGAGGCAGGGCTCAGATTCATACCCAAGACTGACCTAGTCCAGAGCCCAAACTATTACCACTACCCTCCTGAAACTCTTTTACCAGCTACCCTCCCCAAACTCTGCCCTCTACCAAGTCAGGACCTCTTGGAGGGAAAGAAAACTGGGCCACTTCCATTCTGTGAGGTTTCAAGTACACTCAGAAATGAAAAATTGGCAAAACAGGGATTAAAAACTGGCATTTTCATTTTTCTTTTATTTTTAATTCTTCGCAGTGCTAGGATCAAACCCAGATTCTCAGGCATGCTAGACAAGCACTCTACTACTGAGTGACATCCCTAGCCCTCCACTCTCCAAACTGGCATCTTCAGATAGGAGCACATAACTTAAATCGTCGTGGTGGCTAGGTGCCATTGAGTCAGTGTCTGATTCACAGTGGCCCTATGTACAATAGGCAAAACAGTATTGTTAGTGCTTCTCAGCAATTCATAGGGTTTTCAATGGCTGATTGTTTTTTGGTAGGGAGTGGGCTGTCAGGTCCTTCTCCCAAGCACCTGTTGTTCCCAGGTACTCTTGCATCCAAGTACTAACCAGGCCCAACCCTGCTTAGCCTCCAAGATCTGATGGGATTGGACGCCACAGTGGTACTGCTGCAGGCATTATAACTTAAATACATAACTCAAAATTAAAATGTGACTTTATGCCAGGTATTAGTGGTGCATGCCTGTAATCCTAGTACTTGAGAGGTGGAGACAGGAGGCCCGTGAATATGAGGCCAGCCTGGGCTATATAGTGACACCCTGTCTAAGAAAAATAAAATAAAATGTGACATCACAAGGTTAGACAAAGGTTAGATTACTAGATATGAAATATATCGATCCATTACTAATGCACAGAACTCCCCAGGTTCTGAAGTCCGGGAGTTTGCAAGTTTCAAAGAATATGAGGAAAACCATCTTTAGATCATGTTAGTGTGTCTCAGTCTTAGAATATAAACTGCTTCGGAGAAAGATCGAAATCCGAATCGAGGGCCCTCCTGGCCCACACGGGATATGCAGTGCCCTGACTGATGGCAGCTGGGCTTCGTTAAGACTTGTGCAAAGAAATCTTGCTCTCTGGCTTCCACGTTGCCCACGAGGATGTCAGGAGATAGAGGGGATGTCACCCATGGTGACACCACCACGATTCACGGCAGGTGTTCGAATTACCCTCCCAGCCAGCCACTCACCCGTCCCCGTCTTCCACGCCCTGAGGGCCGCGGCTCTGGAAACGGGGACTTAGCAACTTGCTGGCTCCGAGGCACCCGCGCAGGCCAAGGCGGCCCCCCAAGCCCCACATAGTGCGCTGGGTCGCTCGCCCGGGCCTGACCCAGCCCGGCTGCCGCCTAGGCCTCGAGGTGACTCCACCCACAGCCGGCCACACCACCGCTCAGCTGCCATTTCCCATTGGTCCGTGGCTCTCGCACGAAGGCGGGACACTCCCAGGGGCTTGTTCCCCATTGGCTCGGGGCAGAAGAGGGGCGAGGAAACGCTTACTGGCCTGATTGCAATAGTTATTGGCCAATACTTAAGCCAATTGGTAAAGGGATTCCCAGGTTGCGCGCTCTGATTGGCTGGGGAGGAAGGGGCCGTCTTACGCGGGGTACGAGCTCTTGGCGATGGAGCAGTGCCTTCAGCTGGGGAGCAGAGGGGCAGTGGCGGCGGCAGGTGAGAGGCTGGGGTTGTGGAACTCTGTGCCGCGAGATCCAAGACCCAGGACGACCCTGACCCAGGCGTTTGACTTCTCTGGCTTAGTTTCCTTAACTCTGAGATTCCTTCTGAGGGTTCGGCCACATCAAAGCCGCCAGTTCCCTAAGAAGCTGAGATCGCAGTAGTCCTTAGCTCTTGGTGTGATTGAAGGCTTAGTATAGTGAGGTTTGTTGTTTTTAGGTGCCATTGAGTTGAGTCCGACTCACAGCGACCCTCATAGTGTTTTCAATGGCCGATTGTCTCCGGATTACTTCGGGAGTGGATTGCACTGTCCTCCGGTTTTTGCGGTAGTCGACATAGAGCCTTAAACACAGGGTAACTTTGCGCCTTTTTTTTTTTTTCCCCCGTAGTTGAGGATTGAATCTAGGGCCTCGCACGTATTTTGCAAATGATGTACCACTGAGCTGCACCCTCAGCCAATTTTTTATTTTTTATCTTGAGTCAAGGTCTCGCTAAATTACACAGGCTGCTTCTGGCCTCGAACTTGTGATCCTCCTGCCTTCACCTCCCCAGTCACTGGTATTACAGGCATGTGCCACTGGGCCTGGCAATTTTGCTTTATTATTCTAAAAGTAAAATGCATACACCTGTAGACCCAACAAGCTGCTTTCTAGGATTCTTGTGAAAATCCTTAAGTGTGCAAAATAGGGCATAACAGGTGTTTTCTTCAGCCTTGTTTGTAATTTTGACACACTGGAAACAGCCTCAGTATACGGGAAAGAGTTCTTTTTGGTCGTGATTTTATGTGAATTTCTGTCTCCCTCTCCCTTCCCCTGTCCCCGTGCCTGTCTGCGCCTGACCCCCCATTAAACACAGGGCCTAGGCAAGCACTGTACCACTGAGTTCTACACCCAGCCCTGATGTAAATTTCTATTTTCACTAGAAGCAGTAATAAAAACTGAAACCAAAAACAGCTATCAGTAATCAAGTGACTGTCATGTGTTGTTTCCCTGGCGCTAATTTAACCTTAACAGTCCACAGAAGAACAGTCCACAGATTGGCCCTATATAATGTGCAGGGAAGCTGAGTTTCATAGCCATTTAAATTAAGATGACACCAATGGGGAATAGGCCAGGTGAGATGTGAATCCAGATCTTTCTCATTTGTGTGGTTGGCTGGCACACTGCACTGACCCTCTATTATGTATCAAGTTCTGGGCGGTAGCAGCCTTTCTTTTGTTGCTGTTGTAATAACCTTAACTGGCTTTCTCTAAGAACACTTCTGGTTCCTATCTCTGGCTTTCACTTTCAGGATTCTCAAGAGCCATGTTGTCAGAAGTCCTGTTGGTGTCTGCTCCTGGGAAAGTCATCCTTCATGGAGAACATGCTGTGGTCCACGGCAAGGTAAAAAAAAAGCCCAGAGCCTTCAAAGATTGGCTACTACTTCTACCAGATGCTAATCTTGCAAGAAGGTAGAAGGATGCCCTCAGGCGTACCTGGCAGCTGATCAAAGAAAAGGCCTGTTTCTCCCCAGCCAGGCAGACAAGAAAAAGACAGATTTTATGCCAATGAAGAATTAATCTTCCACTAAGGTAGCAAAAAGATGGTATATAAAGCCCTACAAGGGGAATGAAATCACCTTGAAAGTGAGCTTTGGTGGAGAGGAAAAAAAGTTTGAGCACTGAGTTCTGGGGCACTCCGATGTTTAGATGTTGGAAAGATGATCCAGCAAAGAAATGAGAATTGTGCATTATCTCATTTAACCCTTACAGCTACTCCAGAGGTGCATTCTTTCATTATCTGTCCTCTGCTGGAGATGTGGAAGCTGAGGGTTAGGAGAGAATTGGGGACTTGACCAAACTGCCTATGCCTTGGTAGATCTAGGAGTGACCCCAAGTGTGTCTGAACCCAGAGCTCATGCTTTTTCCACTCCTTCACTGCAACTGCCCTCTTTGTGTTCTTAACTTGTGTTTTCCTGTGAAAATATAGTGATTATGGAAAAGCTATTTCTTGGTGTTGAGCATCTCTGGAATCTCTGGGGAAGGCAAATATAAGTAGATAATAACTGTTGCTTAGCATGCGCAAGGCCCTGGGTTTGATCCCCAGCACCACTAAAAACAATAAGAAAAACTTCTTCCTTAAATGGTAGTAACTGTGCCCAGGCTCAGTAGGACAGTGTGCCAAGGTTAAGTAGTACTGTCATCCATGGGGATGGGAGGGAGTGGCTTGTATGGGAGTATTGGCCCTCACTCCTCAGCATGTTGACACTGGCCCCCTTACCACTCACCCTCAGGCTTGCTGCTTTTGCCCTTTATTCTACAGGTAGCTTTGGCAGTAGCCTTGAACTTGAGAACATTCCTCCGGCTTCAACCCCAGAGCAATGGGAAAGTCAGCCTCAATTTGCCAAACATCGGTATCAAGCAGTTGTGGGATGTGGCTAGGCTTCAGCTGCTGGACACAAGCTTTCTGGGTAAGTTCAGGAGGAGGAACCAGGAAAAGGGCAGACCATGGTCTGTCTGAACTCCAGAGCCTATTCCTTCTCCATCACGGAGATCCATGATGTCTAGGCAGGCTCTCTATAATGTCACTGGCTTGGTCATTTTGAACATAAGAAAACATTCAACACATATTTACTGAACCCTTAGTAGGTACCCTGAAGTTTCCTAACACCACTCCACATTCTCAGGAGAACTTGACCTGAGGCTCAGGGAGTGATGTGTGAAGGTGAGCTGGTCAGACTTGCTTGGCCTCCCCTACACTACAGAGAAAAGTGGCCCAGGCTCGTACACGCCACTAGGGAAAACCTCTTACCTCATCTTTCCCTCCTGCCCAAGCAACATTTCATGTTTACTGTTTTTATTGGTGTTTCTGTTCACCCTAATTATCTTTAGGGAGGTTGGTGAGGCTTTTTGTTTGGTGGTGATGTTAGAGACTGGGGATTAAACCCAAGTCTTTGCACATCCTAAGCAAGGGCTCTGCCATGGAACTACATCCCGAGTCCTTTTTACTTAATTATCTTTGGGAGGGGAATAATACTATCTTTGATTTTGGTTTTGTACAGTGGAAGGTGAAACCCAGGCCTTTGAGTGATTGAGCCAGCATTCATTCCATTTGTGCGGGTTTAAACTGCTATCACTTAGTGCCCAGCATGGTAACATGAACTGTAATCCAGACACTTGGGAGACTGAGGCAGGAGGATCATGAGTTCAAGGCCAGCCTGGACCACATAGTGTTGCCTCAAAATAAATAAGTAAATAAACAAACTGCTATTAATTAAGCACTTACTATGCGCCAAGAGCTGGGCTAAGAATTTTATGTGCCTTACTTAACTCGGTCTTCATGATCACCCTGTGAAGAGATGCTGTTGTTATCCCTGTTTTACCAAGGAAGGAAGCTGAGGTTCAGAGAGAGTAAGTCACATGCTCAAGGCCACACAGGTAGTGAATGGCTTAGTCAGGACCCATACCCAAGTCTACCCAGTCCAAAACCTCGAAGTAAACAGGTAGACCTAGCTGTGGTGCTTGGACCATGGAGTTCACATCCACCCACCTCCTGATCCCAGTGGCTACTCAGTTTGTTTGTATTCTGTTTACAAAAGCCTTGAGGCTCTCTCACCACGTGCGTTTGCTTGTTTGCCTGTGTGACAGAGCAAGGTGATGTCACAGCACCCACCCCAGAGCAAGTGGAGAAGCTGAAGGAGGTGGCAGGCTTCCCTGAGGACTGTGGTGGCACCGAGCGCCTGGCTGTGCTGGCCTTCCTGTACTTGTACCTGGCCATCTGCCGGAAGCAGAGGTGCGTGCATGGTCTGTGGGAGGAGCCCCTACAGAGCCTCCTTCGGGAAAGCGGGTGGAGTCTGGTCGTCATTGCTGCCAGGGACTGCACATTCCTCCTTCTGGAGGTCCAGTATGGCTGCCCTCACTGCCCAGCAGCAGCCTACCTTGGGAGGCACCACCTTGTTTACACCTGGGAAAACTGAGACTCAGAGAAGTAAAGCTTCGGAAGGCCGCTCCGCCAGGTAGTAAGCAGGGATGCTGGAAGGTTAACCCACTTCACTCCAGTACCAGTGCTGGCGTCCTCAACCCCATACCGTCTCTCTCACTTCAGTTCAGGAGAGCCAAAGCCACATTCAACCCTTGGGTCCCTGGGGTGACCTTCCAGGTCGTGGCTGTACAGGCACCTGTGAGCCACCTCTTACTGCTCCAGGGAAGTTCTGTGGTCCCCACCAAGCCCATGTCCACCTCCCGCTTTACAGTGAGACCTGGGGAGGCCAATGCCACGACAGTCACAGACACAGTGCTCAACCCTGAGCTCCAGAGGCAAGCTGTGTTCAGACACCAGTCGGGTCCCTTGCTGGCTTATTTGCAGGGCTTGTCCTCTCTCAGCCTCAGCTTCTCTGTCTGTAAAATGGGTCTAGTGACAGTGCCAAGCTCATGGGGCAGTTGTGAGGTGGAATTTCTCCAAAGTGCTGGGCACAGAGCCCGGCACACTGCTTAATAAATGGTAGCTGTTACCATTCACAATAATTTCCCCAGAAAATAATGAGGGGGATTGGAAGTGTGTATAAAATAGGCCGGGTGCGAGCAAGCAGAGCACAGAGGCCGGCTTAGCCAGGCCCTGTGCTGAGGATGTGTGCAGAAACAGCTGACACTTGTGTCCGGTGCAGAGACTGTCAGCTGGGGCCAGGCATCCCAGAGACTCCCAGGCTGGGAAGGACAGGTGTGTGCATTTTGAAAAGGCTCATTCAGCATGGTAATTTTTACATTTAGAAAGTGAGAAAAGGGCTTAGTGGAAAGTACCTGACTCCAAGCTGGATAGTTCTTGCTCCGGGGAAATACACATAACACAGCATGATGCTGAGCTCTCAGGTGATCTCAGGTGATCCACCTGTCAGGGAGCGCAGTCTGGTGGGAGGGCCCTGCCCAGGAACATATGCTGGGTGGGCTGTGATAAGGCGGCAGTGAAGGAAGATGACATGCAGGGTTCCCCCAGGGCAGCCAGGAGTGGTGGTCCAGAAATGCAGCACCAGGGCAGTGTCATTTGATGAGGTCTTGGAAGATGTGTAGGGATGGAGAGGGGCAGGCCATCCCAAGCATCAGGCAGTCATGCTAAGAGCAGGGCCCAAAGGAGCCCAGGTGTGGGGAGCAGGAAGGAGCAGGAGGAGGCTGGAGGGTCGCCAGGCGCTTTTAGGAAGGCATCTGGGTGGACTGTGACTGATCTAGGTGAATCTAGCACCTAGTTCCTGCTTGCCGGAGTCACTGTGAGCTCCCACCATCCAGCAGGCAATCTCTGCAAGGTCGGAAATCTGAGCCAGACACTCGGCGTCAGCCTGGACCCTCACCCTCCCTGGCAAGGGAGAGTCACGCTCTGCACCCTGGTGTGTTTCAGGACCCTGCCAAGCCTGGACATCGTGGTGTGGTCAGAGCTGCCTACCGGGGCTGGCTTAGGCTCCAGCGCTGCCTACTCGGTGTGTTTGGCAGCTGCCCTCCTGACTGCGTGTGAGGAGATCCCAAACCCACTGCAGGACGGGGATCGAGGCAGCAGGTAACCCTGGGCCTTGCCCACTCATTGTCATTACTGAGTGCCAGGACCCACGTGAGGTGTCTCTTGCTGGGACGTCGCCTGCCCTGTGTGAGGTGGGAGGTGTCATGGTGACATGTGTCCAGAGAGGCCAGATGGCTGGCCCAGAGCTACACAGCTGGTGACAGCAGAGTGGGGTTTGAACCCAGGCAGTCTGAACCCAGAGTCTGAGCTCTTCAGTCCTGCACCAAATGACTTTAGTGGCCTTCCCCGCTGGCTGCCATCTTGACTCTTGAGGTTCAGGTGCCCATGAAATGGTGGGAAGACTTGGGTCTGGATATAGACAGCTCCGCACTGGCTCGATACAGGGCCTTGGCTGTGTCTTTGTGGCCCTCAGAGCTTCAGTGGCCCCTCTGGGCAGCAACGAGCATCCCCAGGGAGTCTTGGTGAGGTGGTGCCAGTTATGGAAACGGGTAATGTGCTGAAAAGTTGCCAAAAAAGGGCATGTCTAACAGCAGGACCCTTGACCTCACCCCATGGAGAGAGTGTTGCTGTGGTCCTCTCGGGTGGGGAAGACCACTTCTGTTTGTCTTGGGCCTGTGGTATTGTGGAGAAGGTTCCCACAACCCCCAGCAGCTCCACTGTGGTCCTCCTGGTGGACTGATGGGCTTATCTGCCTCCCTGTCCAGCCAGCGAGAGGGAGAGAAGGCTTGTTCCAGATGTGCTGCTGCCTGGATGGACGTCAGCTGTGTGTTTCCATCCAGAGGCACAGTGCACACCTCCCACAGGGCCCAAGTGAAGCAAGACTGCTAGAACAGAGCACCCTGGCCTGTAGCCAGAGAGTTTTCCCTCTCTCTGGGTTTGCTCTGAGTTTTTCTCCTCCGGCATGAAAATACTGTGGTTTTCTATTTCCCTGGCCCTGCCAGGTGCCTGCCTGGTAGAGTTTCCATCACATCTGACACATCCTTTCCTGAGACAAGTGGGTGGAAATCCGGTAGAACTCTGGTTATCTAGAGCTCCTGGGCCACTGTGATCTCCCAGGCCACAGTGGACTGGAGGCTGTTGGTGTGAGTCGGCCGGCTTCCCAGTGTGGTTCTCTACATCTCTGTTTGTGGAGTGGGCTTGGGAGGTGGGCAGAGGCCGCTGTCTATCCAGGGAGGAGTCCAGCAGGTAACTAGAGATCGTGCCTATCAATAACACGAAGCCACTGCTTTCAAAGATTTCAGTAGCTTTGCCCATCATCTCACGCAGGGCCTTGGGTGAGCCCTTGCCTCTGATGCTCCATATCCTCATCTGGAATTAGCGGCTGGATCCCATGATCCTCGGGAGCTCTTCTGGCCTGACCATGGGTGATCCTGTGATGAGATGGTGACTCAGCCGTGAGGTTTGAGCTAGCTGCCCACTGCAGTGGGCCCATTGCTGCTCATAAAGCAGATCAGGGAAGGTCAGGTGGCCCTGGGTCCCTGAACAGGTGCCTGTGCATGGGTCAACAGACTGGCTGTACTTTCCAAAAGGCAGAAGGTGGCCCCCTATGTGTGTGTACGTGCATGTGTGCATGGATCCACACCCATGAGCATGTGGTCTTTTTTCACACTGCTTCGGATCAGTTCTGCTCAGCACGCCTGGGGAGAGCAGGGCCCCACCCTGCCTTGGCCCCCTGAGGAACGTGGGGCCCAGGCTCCTCTGGACACTTGAGTCTAAGCACAGTATAGGAAGAGCCTCCAGTCATGGAGGCCTGGGCCCCTTGGTTGGCTGCCTGTTTCCTTCCCTGCTTGCTATCTTGGTTGCAGCCTTCTTCCCAGTCACACTGCCACCTTTTGGGTCATGGACAGGGCCACCTCTACTCGAGTTCCAGGCATCACACCAGCTGGTCCCTGTGGTGGCAGAGCCCTCCCCCCATCCCACCCTTCTCCCCCATCCAGCACAAGGCACGCTTAGTTCAGCATGCATTACACTTACCCAGGCACCTGTTCCACAGTGACGTAACACAGCGCAACTGATCTGTCCGAAAATGAGGATTACTTTCTGACCTCCGCTCTTGCCACTGCACCCCAGGAAGTCAGGGACATTCTCTGTTTTGCTCCCTGCGGTGAGCTTGGTCACGAGGACATAGTAGGTCCTCAAAAGAATACATGAGGGAATCTCCTTGGCACTATGAAATTTAGTGGTTCAGACTTGGGCTCCAAGTCAGCCAATGTGGTTCTTGTATAGCAGTGAATAGCACTGCAATCCTGGGGATGCTGTTTCACCCATCTGAGCCTCAGTTTCCCCTTCTGCGTGGAAGGGAATAGTAATCATACTTTCCCCATAGGATTTTCTTCTTTTCTTTTTTTTTTTTTTTTTTATTTAAGACAAAGTCTTAAAACCTTGAATTCGTGATCCTCCTGCCTCTGCCTCCCAAGTGCTGGGATTACAGGCATGTGCCACTGCGCCAGCTCAACCATCTTTAATCACGGCCCCACACATACTGTGTGAGTTGCGTGTCCATGAAATCCTCATGGGACAGCTGAGGAAAGAGACTCACGTGCAGTGACTGACCTGCCCAAGGCTCCCCGGCAAGTGATCAGACCAGGCCCCAGGGGCCTGTTTTGGGGGTGGCACCTTCTTTCCCCAGAGCATCGTACAACCCCTCGTATGTCCTATTTCACATCATCTCTGTGACGGAGACACTCCTGTCCCCGTGTTTTTCCGAATGAGAGAAGTGGGGTGAGAGGTGGAGTTGCTTGGGGGTACGAAGTTGGTCTGCAGCAGGATGGGGTCTACACCAGCTCACTGCGTTGCCCATGACTCTGCCTCTGAGCCATGTCATTGTGCCATGGGGAAGGGAACCTGAGACAGGCAGCCAGAGGGGCTAGAGGAGTGGGGGAGGGGCCGTTCCTTTTCCTCATTCCCACAGCTGCACTTGCGTCTGCTCACATGCGCGGGCAGGGAGCCCACACCTGCCTTGTGGAGGGCTTCTGGCACTTGGGAGAGATTCAGAGATGGCTGGCACCATCCTGCCCCACCAGAGGCATCGGGCACCTGGGGGCGAATTCACAGAGGGCGTGTGCCCAACCCCTGGCAGGGCCCTGGAAAGCAGCCACCTCTGCTCCAGCTTCCTGAAGGCAGGCTTGGCTCAGGAATGGACGCTTCTGTAGAGGTCCAGTTCTGGAATCATTCCCACCTGCTGCATGTGGACACCTGGCCAGGCCTGCTGCCAGCCTTGATCACACAGGGAGGGGGGAGTTAGCCATTCTACCCTGAGGAGAGTGGGGCTCAGAGAGGTTAGGTCATGGGCTCAGAGTCACTCAGCTAGTAAGAGACGAAGCAGACTGTGGGCAGCCAGAGCCTGGGATTTTTCTAGTACACCAGGCAGTTTTCGGAGGAAAGGCACTGCTGGAACTGAGAAGCTCAGCACTGTTCAGCTCTCCCTTCCCCTTCCCCTTTTTCTTTACCTTTCTCTTCTCCTTTCTCTTCCCCTTCCCTTCCCTCTTTTGTTTTTTTGAGACAGGGTGCCATTGTGTAGCCCAGGCTGGCCTTGAACTCTTGATCCTCCTGCCTCCACCTCCCATGTGCTGGGATCACAGGTGTGCACTACCATGGCCAGCTGTTTGCTCTTCTTTCTGAGTTTGTGGGGCTCTGGCCTCCACCGAGTGCAGCCCGTAGCTCCTGGCCTGCGCTGCCCTAGGCCAGCCCATCCCCTATTCCCAGCACCACAGTAAAGATGTGCATCTGTTCTTATAGGTGGCCTGAGGAGGACCTGGACTTGATTAACAGGTGGGCCTTCCAGGGGGAGAGAATGATCCATGGGAATCCCTCCGGGGTGGACAACTCCGTCAGCACCTGGGGTAGGCACGTTTCTTTGCTTTTATGGTTCTTAAAAGTCTTATTACATTTGTGGGTGCCTGGCTCTGCTGGCTTGGGGTGAGTGGAATCAGTGGATTCTGAGAAAGAGAGCATTTTCCTGTTTGAGGGGAATGGGAGAGATCTTGGGCCTCTGCCTCCCTCCCCGTGGCTCCCTCGCTAGGGATTGGCCGCCTCACAAGCTCCCCAGAGGCAGCCATTGCTGTGGAGCATGCAGAACCCACAGCAGCGTCGCCTCTGGAGATCACACCTGCTCCTGGCCTGGCCACCGAGCCCCCGGTCCAGCCTCACCCCACAGCCTGATGAATGGAAATTGGGCAGCCCTGAGGGTGGGAGGGACCAGGAGCCCAGCCTGCTGGGAACTGCCTGGCCCTGTGCAGCCAAGGCTTCGTGAATAGTTAGGTGGTTTAGCTTGTTCCACAATGGGGCCAAACAGCGCCCCACCCAGAGCCCAGCCTCTCTCCTAAGAGGCGCACGTGTAGCCTTCCCACAGCCCTGACAACTTGCCGTTCTCTTTAGGAGGAGCTCTGCACTACCAGCAAGGGAAGATGACACCCTTAAAGAGGTAATGTGGGGCAGGCATCATGTCCCTGTGTCCAGGGAGAGTGCCACACCTTTGTGAAGTCCCCCACAGGGCAGGTGTCCCTGGGCCCCTCCCTGGCTGAGGACTGAGGCACAGAGAGGAAGACCTGGCTGTTTCCTTTCCTTTTCCACATCAGCTCTTAGCTTGCCCAGAGAGAAGAGGGGAAAGCCCCGTGTGCCTGTCCCCATACCCTGGTTCTCACTCACTCATGCCCTTGATTCTCTAGGCACCTAGTAAACCCAAACTGGTATCTTCCTGTGTTCCTGGTGATACATCTCAAGGCCCATGCATGTAGAGGCACCTCCCCGACCCTTTCTAGGAGCTCTCAATGTGGGTGAAGGGGGAGGGTGGGACAGACAGGCACAAAAGCCACCATAGGATACCAAGAGGTGCTGTAACGGAGACACACAAGGTCGAGGCAAGAATGGAGCCCACTGTGGAAGGCTTGTGAGGGGCCAAGAGCTGGGGGCACTTGGCAACTCAGCCTGTCTCATGTATCTCTGTAGCCCCTCCCTCTGGGGTCAGCAGAGTCACAAGCACGTGCATTAAATCTCAGCAGCCTTCAGTCCCTTTGCAACCACAGTGGCAAGGCCAGGCACAGGGAATTAAACCCATGGCAAGCAAGAGCCAGGTGCCTTTTTGGCTCTTCCAGGTTGGCAGTGCCTTGCCACCTCCGTGGCCCTTCTGTGTCCAGGAGGGACCTGAGGCTCTCTTGTGCCTTCTTCACCCTGGTGCTCTTCTTTGTGGATGGGCACCAGGTCCTGGCCCATCGCCCTCAGCAGCTGGGTTATTAGGGGCTCCATTAGGTGCTCAGCAGTCTGGAATGCCACAGTGTCCTCCTCTGCCCCTGCCCACACCTGTGGAGTCTTCCCGCCCTGGCCATGTCTGCCTCTGGGAGCTCAGCTGCACTTCCACAGCTCTGCATCAGGAATGCTCAGCCTCAGCTCTGGCCATGCTTTGTGGGGGCTGCCATGTGCAAGTCGGCTGTTCAGCAGCATTGCTGGCCTCTTCTCACTAGATGCCAGTAGCCCCTCAGCTGTGACAATCAAAAAGGTGTCCAGACATTGCCCGGGGTTCCCTGGAGGGCAAACTTGCGTTTGATCCCAGCCCTGCTCTGCACAGGGAAGGAAGCAGAGCCACTGAGGAGCACAGAAGAGCTTCCTCTGTGTGCTTATGGGGTCATGGGCAGGGGGGCCTCAGGGCCCAGAGGAGTGGGTTTGCCAGCTCGGCTGGATCCATGGAGCAGGGGCAGGAGAAAGCGGAAGACTCCAGGCTCCGCTTCCACATCCAGCCTTGTACTCCATCACAGCTGACACGATCAGAGAGCAGGTGGTCAGCAGGCTCTGGAGCTGCCATGGAGGACAGTGGGGTGCCATAAATCCGACTGCAGGTGTGAGCAGTCATTGAAGAAGGTGGGGTGCCACGTTCACTCATTGTCTCCTGGGAGCTGCTGGTCCTGAGCCCTGGACTGGGCCCCATGGATAGAAAGCGCCTCGGCCTCCTGGGAATCAGGAGACAGAACAGAGGTGGGCGGGGCCGCTGCTCATCCACAGCCTGGTTGGCAGAGGCCCAGGGTTGCAGCCACTTGCCAGCTGGGGTCGTTGGGTAAGTCAGTTCTCCTGAGGTCTCTAGCTCCTCATTTATGTATCAGAAAGTGCTTAACTATCGGCTGACCAAACCAATTCATCCACTGCAGAGATAGTGAGTACCTGCTGTGTGGGTGCCTCTGCGGGGAGCAAAACGTTCTGCCTTTGTGGGACTCACAGTTTATTTGAGTCCCACAATAAACTGCTCAGTGAGAGCTGGTCAGACCGCCACAGGTGCCTTTAAGGAACCAAGCAGGCAGGGAACTCAAAAGTGAAGGAGGAGCTAACTGGGTGGGGTGCTCAGGGGTGACATTACAGCCTGAGACCTGAATGAAATAAGAGTGAGTAATGTGGCTGGAGGGGCAAGGGCAGGTCTCTGACAGAAAAAAAAAAAAAAAAAAAAAAAAAAGAAAGAAAAGAAAATGCAAAGGCAGAAGCTGCAGCTAGGGGGCCAGGGTGACTGAGGGTGACCTGTGGGAAGACAGCATGAGATAAGGTCCCAGGTTGCCAGGCCCAGCTCACATAAGAGCTGCCAGGGCAGAGTACAGGGTGGAGGTCGCTGGATGTTATGGAGCCCTAGGTTTTGTGGGGCTGGTGGCGGGCCAGTTAGCAGAGGACGTGTCCGAGAAAGATGAAGACACCATGCACAAGCCCCCCCGACCCCAGTGGGTAGGAGCAGAGCAAGCTGACCTTTGATGCTTGCCACAGTGAGCAGATGGCAGGCTGTCCCTGGAGGTGGGGGGCCAGGCTCTGCCTTAATCCCACGGACGGGGAAGGCTTAAAGAGGGGTCCTCCCCCCTACAAACCATGCATGGTGCTACTACAAGAAAAGCACATTGTTTGTGAAGTGGATCAAGATGCGGCCTCCCAGAACGCTGCCCTTTTGAGCAACGGCTTGTCTTTAAAGAGAAGAGAAAAGCCAAATAGAATGTTCATCTTTTGTAAAGTTAAAAAAAAAGAAAAAGGCGAGCGCCAGCCTCCAAGGCCGAGAATCGATATTAATTTCATGGGCTTATGGGCGGTGAGATAAAGCAGGTTCCTGGCAGTCTTTTGCAGCCCTGTTGGATTTTACAATCGTGAACTGTGAAGAGCACACGAATAAAGGTGTCAAGGGGTCTGCACGCCTCCGTTGTCTCAGTCCAGAGCACATCCAGATTCTCCGCCCTCCATCCCTGGCCTGCAGCTCTCTGAAAGGCAGAGCGGATGACAGACAAGGGTGGCTTGGGTCTCCAAAGACAGCTTGGCACAAGGACAATTGGGGATGTGGCTTCAGGAAGGATTATAAAGCTCTTCTGGGAGGGTCACGCTGTGGAATCTGCTTATTGCAGCCTCCCTAGGCGCATCTGCTCCTTTCCCTCCAGCAACAAAAGGGCTGGTGACTCCCTGGGATCACAGCTGGGGTGGTATGTAGGCTGCTGGTCTGGACACCATCCAGGTGGAGCGGGAGAGGGCCCAGCATGCTGAGGGCTCAGCCATCCCACCTCCCATGCTCTCTCCCACATGGACTGTCTATAAGTATGCTCCTAGAGAGCACCCCTAATCTGAAAATCCAAAATCCAACTTCACACTCAAAACATTTTGGATTTCGGAGCTTTTCAGATTTCCTGATTGAGGATGTTCTACCAGTAACACTTATGCAAATATTCCAAAATCCAAAACCCTCTGAGATCTGAAGCACTTCTGGCTCTAAGTACCTTGGGGAAGGGATCCCCCTGTACCTGTGCTGGCTGGCCCAGGCATCCTCCCCATACCGGCTTTCAACCCATCCTAGGTCCTGGGGCCTTTTTTTCTAAGTCTCCCGCCTCCTCCACTCCAGGCTTTCCAGCAGTCTGCAGGACTGAGCCTCAGCCTCTCCCTGCACTCTACTGTGGCCAGTTTGAACTGTAACTCCATGAATGGGCCATGCCCTGGCCCTTCCAGGCTTTGCACAGGCCACTCTGCCTGCTGGGAATCCTTGCCCTTCTTGCTTTTGCCTGGGGTAGTTCTTACCCTTCCTCAGTTCTCAGCTTACCCCTCAGCCAGGGAAAACCTCTGCTCCCCTCCCTCCACTCCTGGTACCCAGGCTGAGCTGCTTCCCTCTTGTGTGCTTGGGGCATAGTAGATGCCTAATTGAAGTTGAATGAATGAATGAAGAGCTGAAGGGCAGGGACAGCTGTAGCCAGTGTCAGGAGCTGTATGCTCCCCCAGTCTGATGCCAATTCCCTGGGCCTCCACTTCCTCCTCTGTATCAGGGTGGGGTGGAGTTGCAGATGGTGCCTGGCCCGATCCTGCTCCATTCCACCTCTTCTCCCTGCAGGCCCCCAGCTCTCCAGATCCTACTGACCAACACCAAGGTCCCACGAAGCACCAAGGCCCTCGTGGCTGGCGTCAAGCACAGGCTAATCAAGGTGCTCCTCGGTCCTTGGTTTTAGGATGGGGGGGTAAGGTGGGTGGTGGGGACAGGGGAACCTGGGGAGGTAGTTTTGACAGTAAAGAAGGTGCTGTCCATGCCACACCCTGGCCAGAAGGCAGGACAGGGCTTCCTGAAACAGCTGTGATGGGCTCCTCAGTCACACTGGCTTTGCAGCAAGAGTGCCCCTCTTGATGTCTGTGCCAACTACAGGACCAAGACCGGGCTGGAAGGAGAGGAGGGCCCCAGAGGATGGATGTGGTGGGGGACACTTCCTTCCTCCCACTGCTGGGACAGCTAGCTGTGGTTGGCCCACCTGTCCCTAGGCCTCACAAGCCTTCCTTCCTTCCCTGCAGTTCCCAGGGATCATAGGCCCCCTCCTGACCTCCATCGACGCCATAGCCCTGGAGTGTGAGCGTGTACTGGGGGAGATGGCAGTGGCCCCGGCCCCGGAGCAGTACCTCGTGCTGGAAGTAAGCCTGTCATGGTTTGAATCTAAAATGTCCCCCACGGGTCATGTGCTTTAACATTCGGCCCCCAGATGGTGGCGCTGTTTGTGGAGGCTGTGGAACTTTGGGAGACAGGATCTAGCTCAGCGGAAGTGAGTCACTGGGGGCAGGCAGGAGGGCCTTTGCTGGTTTGTACCCTGGACCCACCGTTCAGTCGCACTCTGCTTCCTGATTGCGAAGATGTGAGGTTCTTTGCCATGGATTCTGCCACCACCATGCCTGCCCCACCGCCATTAGGGACTGATCTGCTAAATGAGCCCTCCATAAATATTTCCTCCCGTATGTTTGCTTCGGGAGGTTTCTCAGCCACCACAATGCACCTGCTGACTATACAAAGCCCATCTGCAGAAGTTGGCTACTCTCCTTGCTGCTGTCCTCGCAGTGTCTGCCCACCATAGCTGAAACAGAGGCCAGGACCTACCTCTGGCTGACACTTGGGCAGGGCTTTAAAGTAAGAAACACTTGCTCAGGCCAGGCCATTGAGAGTGCATGGGGAGCCTGGGAGCAGGGCCTGGTGCAGGAGGCTCCGTGGGCAGGTTTGGAGCTACATGGTTGAGAGCCACCTGCCCACTTGGACAGACATGCTGGGTTATGGCCGACGCAGGGTTCTCTGTCAGTCCCAGAGCGATTTCTGCCTGGCCTGCCCACCCTGCTCTTGCTGTCGCTGCTTGTGCACTCCGCAGTAGGTACCACCTGCCGCTGGGTGTCAGCCAGGTTCTAAAGTTGCTCTTTCACCCTCTTAACCGCAGCCGCCACCACTTGAATAAGCCTGGCACTTGAGACCCTGTTTTTGGTCTCGAACTCAAGATGCTCCTGCCTCTGCCTTCCAAGTCACTGGGATCACAGGCGTGCGCCACGGTGCCTCTCTCATACTTAGCATTTGAGCAGGTCTGTGTCTGAATCCTACTTCCCCTGATGCTTGCGGGTGGCCTCACAAGTGTCACAAGCACACTTCAGGCCCCCTGAGTGATGCCCCAGCACCGTGCTCATTGAGTCAAAGGGCTCCCCTCAGACACAGCCATCTGGCCTAGTGAATGGGAACTGACACTAAGGAGCTATCTGGGCTCCTCTGAAGCACGAGGTGACCGAGCAGCCCCTGGCTGGTGTGGCTGGGCAACCATAGTCTCATGAAGGCGCAGGTAGGGTCCCCTCAATAGGGCCTGGTACTGTCTAGCTCCCCGTGGCCCCCACCACTCTGTTCTGTGTAAGCTGCTGCAATCATTGCCTGGTACCTCTCCCCCATGGCCTTTGGATGTGCCACCCTATAATGAATGGAAGCTGCCACTTAACTGCCTTCCTTGAGGTAGGTGCATTGTCCCCATTTTACAGATGTAAAAACTGAGGCCTGAAGAGGCTGACTTCCTCCTAGGTTGTTGTTAGGTGCCATCGAGTCCTGTCTGACTCATAGCGACCCTCATTGGGGTTTCAATGGCTGATTGTTTTCAGGATTGTCTTAGGAGTGGATTGCCACGTCCTTCTCCAATTTTTACGGTGCTGGGAATTGAACCCGGGACCTCAGAGACTGCAGAGCAGCACTCTACCAACTGAGCTAAATCCCAGCTCCTCCTAAGTTAGCCAGCTGATAATTGTTGGAGTCAGGGGTCAAACCAGCTGATTTGTCTGTTCCCTACTTCAACAGATCTTTAACAAGCACTTACTACGTGCTGGGTGCAGGGCCTCTGCCTAGTTCCTGTACCTTTGCTTCCTGAGGTGTCTGCCTCCATCCCTCAGCCACAGCCTCCCTGGCTCTCAGTTCCTCCCCCGTGGAAAGGAGGAGCACAGGCTCCCTGAGCAGGAAATTAATAATGATCGAGTGCTGCCTCAAGTACACCCTGTTGAGCCCCAGAGAACGCCAGGGAACAGCACGTTGATTATACAGTGTGGATATTTTTGGCTGTGGCAGCCGCTGAAACATAAAGCTTGGCTCTTGGATGGCTTTGCACTCACACCAGCGAGCTGTTCCCCTGTGTCACAACCTGTCATCTGATCCTTGACAGATTTTGGATCAGAATGTGACAGGTGTCTGGAACCTGCCTGGGCAACGTGACACCTAGCGCTCAGGCGCAGAGAGAGGCCCCAGAAGTCTTCTCTCACAGGCAGCCTGCCGGGCTGCTGAGAGGCACCCATGGCTGCCACCATGCCATCACGCTGTCTGCCCACTGTCAGCAACCCCAGGGGTGTGGGGTGGCCACCTGGTGGGTCCTGGGCAAGAGAACCCGGTGGGCCTTGGGAGAGGCACCCCAGTGATGGGCAGCTCCCTGCTCACAGGCTTCTTGTGCCCTGCAGCAGTGCCTGGGCCCCAGAGCAGCACACTGGGAACCCCACTGGCTCCCCAAGGAAGCAGGCAGGGGCAGGAATGCTGGTGGTGCCTCACAGGCAGGGTAGGCAGGAGCTGTAGGGCAAGTGGTAAATCTCATTAGCCCAGTGACCCCAGGCGAGTCACATTCCTCTGAACCTGTTTCCCCCTTTGTAAAATGGGGATGATGCTAATGTTCCCATAAAAACTGTCACAGTAATGACATTTGTAGAGCATTTATCTCAGAACAGATACTGTGCCAATGACTTGCCTTGGCTTTCCCTCCTGGCAGTGAAGCAGACAAATACTGTTAGGATCCCTGTTTCTGAGGGGAAAGAGATTTCCAGCAGAGGACCTCACCCAAGGAGATGGAGCAGAAAGGAGCAGAGTGGAACTGTAATCCAGGCCCGCCTGACTCCAGAGCGCATGTCCTTAACTTCCTAAGGGCAGGGACCCTGGCTGGGTGCTCACTGCTAGGGCCCCAGCACCCAGCACAGTGCCCAGCGTGTGTTTGGGGGATGGAAGGTAAACAGTGGGTGCTGAGCAGTGGCAGCAGTTGGTTTTAATAGTTTATCCATGTGTATCTTCTTAATCCTTGGAGAACAAAAATTTTATTACACATAAAGGAAGAAACGTAGACAAATATTGAGCTATCTCCTTACTCGTGACCTCACTGGAGCTATAACCTCATTCTTATTCTGGAAACTAGTCCCTAAAGCAGCTATAGAGTGGCATACTATTTGAGATTTTCTCTTACAAATGACAGAAATCTATCTCCACTTTAGCAACGAAGGAATTTATTGTCTCCTGAGGAGACCTGAAGCAATGGCTTCAAGGCATGGCTTGATCTAGCAGTTGTAACAGTGTGGTTGGGAATCTGGGCTTTCATGTGATCTCTGACCATTTGGCATGGTGGATAATTATGGTAGCCGGGGTCTGAAGCTTAATTTTAGCAACTCCAGTGGAAAGAGGCAGAGAAAACCCCAAGAGGGCCCTGGGTGACCAGCTTGGGTCACATGCCCGCCTCTGACCAGTCACAGGGGCCGGAGGCTTCTTGGCCAGGGCCAGGATAAGTATTGGCCACCATGGCAGAAGAGTGAACTGAGCTCCATCCAAGCCTTGTGGGAAGTCCCTCAGGAAGGAGAGAGACGTGTGCGGGGTAGTCAGAGCAATAGCAGTCCCACCTCAGTGGCTGCTGGGTGAACAGGGTAACAGGCGGGTGGGCAGAGGACCTCGGCCTAGGCAGGCCAGGTGGGAGCAGATGGCCCCTTCCCCAGGAGCTCATCGACATGAACCAGCACCACCTGAACGCGCTGGGCGTGGGTCACGCCTCTCTGGACCAGCTCTGCCAGGTGACGGCATCACATGGCCTGCACAGCAAGCTCACCGGCGCGGGCGGCGGTGGCTGTGGCATCACCCTCCTGAACCCAGGTACCCAGGGGGCCGGTCACTAGCCTGGTGTCTGACGGCAGGTCCACCTGGAGAAATCCCCGGGGGGGGGGGAGGCGGGAGGAGGCCTGTGAGCAGCTCTCAGCTCTGAGACAGGGATGGTCCTGGCCTTGCTGCACAGTGAAGGCGCTTCTTTCTCATCAGGCTTAGGGGAGCCCCTGCGCCAGGGCCCGTAAGGGGCTCCTGCTGGCGTTTCGCCATTGGGCCTGTCCCATGGGGGTAGGCACACAGTAGACACTCAATGTCACCACCTGCCCTGCTCCCCCTGTGCGCTGCCTGGTCCTCTTGCTATCCCTGCTTCCCCTGCACTTTACCCCTGGCCCTCAGAGGTGGCCCCGTCCTTGCATCAGCAGGCCCTGACCGTTGATCCCTGGTCCAGGGCCGATGATGACAACGTGGTGACACTTGGGCCTTGGCCAGGCACATTGGCTGCATCGTCCCAGCCTAGCCTCCCCGGAGCTCTACAGAGCTTGGGATCACCCACCCCATTCCCACTTGAGGCTGAGGCCCAGAGAGTGGAAGGCCCCTCTCTGAAGCCACGTCATCATTTGGTGGCAAGGCCGGGCCCAGGTGACCACAGTCACCCATCCAGGTGCAGGCTCTCAAGGGCTTGCTTTCGTGAGTGGGGGTGGGGCAGCCAGCAGGGAGCTGGGCTCTCAGGGGTTGCTGCTTTCCCCTCCTAGGTCTGGAGCGGGCCTCAGTGGAGGCTGCCAAGCAGGCCCTGAGCGGCTGCGGCTTTGACTGCTGGGAAACCAGCATCGGTGCCCCCGGGGTCTCTGTCCACTCCGCCACCTCCCTGGACGGCCCCATCCGTGAAGCCTTGGGAGCCCTCTGAGATGGGCCTGCAGACGGCAGCCTGCCGAGAAGCCATCTGTGAATGGTTTTGGGGGCCGCAGCTGGCCTCCCTGCAGCGACCCAGCTCCCGACCCCCTGTGGTCCCCTGAAACCTCAGGCCTGAGGCAGGAGGGGACTCCCCACCCACTGGAGCTCTTGTGGGTCCATCCACCCGGCCCAGCCTCCACCTTGGAGCTTGCTGACACCGGCTGGCTGCATGGACGTGGGTCTGGCCCTGAAGCGCTGTGCCTTCTGCCCCTCCACTTCCACCTGACTCATGATGCTTGTCCACTTCCCACATCCCGTGGCACCTTCCTCGGTGGAATTGGTCAGCACTGTGCATGCACGTACTGGTCCAGGGATGGGCAGCGGGGGCTCTGAGGGCTGAGTGAGTGAAAGCAGGGGTAATGTGCAGCTTTTCCGTCTGTAAAGGGGGAATAAAAAGAGCCTGCGCAAACAAAGCCTACTGCATAACCAGAAAGTCGAGGCCGACACCCTGTGGCCTCCCCGCCCCTCTGCAGCTGCCCTCTCCTGGGAGTTCTTCAGGGGATAAGGGCTGTGGGGCTCTTCTGTGTGTGTCTCAGGGATGGGGTAGGTCTTTCCAGGGGGCACTTGCTGGATAGGACCAGGTACGGCTGCCTGGATGTGGCTGTCCATCCCCTATGTGGCTCTAGCCTGCTCTCCCAGAAAGAGAATGCTGAGCTCCTGGAATCGCCCTGCCAAAACCCAGAGCCTAGAAGCTGGGGAAGGAAAGCCCACAGTTCCTGGGACAGCCTGGCTTTCTGAGGTTGACTGGCCAGGTGGAGGAAGTAGACCTTTCCTTGTTCCTGGCCCCAGCCTGGCCCTCTTTGAACCTTATATTGCCAGTCAGTGTGGCTCCTTCTGGAACAGCAGAGTCCATCAGAGACCCTGGTAGCTAGTGTACTGCTCACAGAACCTCTGAGAACCTCTGCAGGAGGCCCTGCCACTGGGCCAGGATGGCAGGATTTGATTCTGGTGGCTCCATGCGCCTGTGTCTGCCCTTGGCCGCTAGGGGGCGGCTGGCGCCTTCCCCAGCACCCCTGGGAGGTGGGTGAGTGGGAGCAGGGCTGCAGCTGGTCTGAGAGCAGGGGCTGAGCTCCACTGCCCAGGGTCACTGCCAGTCTGAAGGTGCTGTGGGAAAACTCAGCCCAGCATCACTGAGGGGGTTCCCGCCCCTGCCCTTCAAAACACAAATGATGCTTGAAACAGCAATGATACTGAGTACTCATGAGGGCCAGGTACCCTTGTAAGCACCGAAGAGCCATCATCTCTTAGTCTACCCAGTGTTACACCCCTGTGTTACAAATCAGGAAACTGCAGCTCAGGGAGCTTGAGTAACTTGTCCAAGGCCACACAGCTAATCAGCATCAGAGGCAGGATTCAAACTCAGTAACTCCAGAGCTTGCCCTCAACCTACTTGGCCTGGCATGGCTCCTTATACAGGTTAATTGTGATACTAATTACCTGCCATGACCAGGCTCATTATTTCCTCTGGTTTGTATGTACTTGGGCAGGGTAGGTCTGGGGCCTGGAACGTTTTTCTCCTCACATGATTTGGATAAGCAGCCAGAACTGAAAGGCACTGTTGATGGTGATGCTGGTTGGCAGCCGGTTTCCAGGTTGTGGAGGTAGGGGCTTGGGAGCATCTCTGGGTTTCCTTCAGTGCCCATGACAGCTCTCGCATTAGAGAGGGAGACAGTGTCCAGAGGCAACCCCCAGAGCCCACCTCCTCTTTGAGGCCATCCTCTTTCTTGCTCCCTGGAGGTAGGACAGTCTGGAGTAAAGACTGACCTGCTACACTGGCCACAGGGAAGCAGCCTCTTACCTCAGCCATTGCTGCTGGCCATCATATGGGCTTATGGCCACCACTCCTAGCCACCTGTTTTCGATATGACATTTGCAGCCACCACCCTTTCTCATTGCCTACTGGAGTGGTTTCACTCAGCTACACGTCATAATCACCTAGGGAGCCTCCAAGAGACACCCAGGGACGCCCAGCCCAGCTGTTCGGACTTCACTGGTCTTGGTAGGACTTAATCACTCTTTTAAAAGCGCCCAGATGCGCCGGGTGTGGTGGTGCATGCTTGTAATCCCAGCAGCTCGGAGGCAGAGGCAGGAGGATTGCAAGTTCAAGACCAGAAGCAGTCTGTGTAATTTAGCAAGACCCTATCTCAAAAAAGTAAAAAAATGGGCCAAGGGTGCAGCTCAGTGGTCCAGCACTTACAGAGCAAAGCATGCAAGCGCGAGGCCCTGGGTTCAACCCCTAGTACTGCAAAAAAAAAAAAAAAAAAAAAAAAAAAAAAAAGAGCTCCTGGATGTGATTCAGGAGGCTGAGGCAGGAGAATCACAAGTTCAAGGCTAGAGGCAGCCTGTGCAACTTAGCAAGGTCCTGTCTCAAAATAAATAAATAAGTGCCAGACACGCTTGTTCCAAATGGAAGGCTGATACCCCTGGTTCGCTGTTGAAGCACAGCTAGTGCCGACTGGCTCCAGGGCCCCGCCGCAGCTTCACTCGCTCCCAGCATCCTCTGCACAGAGCCTGCATACAACCCCTGTGTCCCCTTTGTGCCAGGCAGAAGGCATCTGGCTCCCAAGTCAGCACGTGGAGCTGCCCCTGCCTCGTCAGCCAGTGTGGATTTCACAGCCACCCCCGCCCTTGAGCTCACCAGACAGGAGCTGTTGCGGCTGCACCAAAGCAACTTTTCTCCCTGAGGACTTTTTTTCCTCCTGAGAACACTGCTTGTGACCCACCCAGCAGCCGGTGCATTTGGTGCCAGCACTGGTCAGCAGGGTGGTCAGCCCAGCCCCGCTATGGCGGTATATTGGGCCCTGAATTTGCTTAGCCTCTCAGGGCTCTGGTTTCATCCTCATCCTCAAGGCCCCTAGCTCCGCGTCTGGCACCCAGCAGGCACCCAATTCCCCAGCCCACCCCAGTTGATTTTGGACAGGCTCCTCTGCTGGCTCTTGGCACCTGCTAGCAAGGGGCAGAGGGCACATTTGACAGGTCGTCTGGCTCCAGGCCCAGTCTCCTGTCTTTAGTTTTACAATTAGAAATGTTCTCACTATTACAAAACCAGCACATATATCTACATATACATGAAAGAAAATACAGATGAGGTGAGCGCAGTGGCGCACACCTATAATCCCAGCGATTCGGGAGGCAGAGGCAGGAGGATCGCAAGTTCGAGACCAGAGGCAGTCTGCGTAATTTAGTGAGACCCTGTCTCAAAAAAGTAAAAAAATGGGCTGAGGGTGCAGGTCAGTGGTCCAGCACTTGTAAATCATGCAGGCACAAGGCTCTGGGTTCAACCTCCAGTACCGCAAGAAAAAAAAGAAAAAGAAAATACAGATGAACAAAATTAAGAAAGGACTGAGTTCTTAACCCTCGGAGGTTACCCCTAACGAACAGTCTCCGCCCTTCCCTATGTGTGTGCACATGCTGTATTGTTCAATAAAAGGGGATCATACTCTAAGCGCTCTTTGATTACCCGCGGATTTTGTTCATCATCACCATTCTGTGTCTGTATATTTTCATCTCCGATGCCCCGGCCATTGACATGTTTCCTTCCAGCTGACCCCCAAATGACCAGAACCCTGTTCAGTGCCACATGTCTGGCTGCTCAGAGTCCTAACTTCCCTTTTACTCCAGCAGGATAGCCCTGTGTGGACATGTGCTCACTCATGCACCCCCCTTTCTTCTCCATTCCACGACTTGCTCAGGACCCCCAGCAGGTCATGCTGCAGGTGTCCTGCCTCATTGCCCACTCAGAGTCATGGCCTCCCCCCCAGGGCTTTGGGACTCCTCAGAACTCACAGCCAGCCTTGACCAAGCACCTCCTTTGTACCCGGCATGGGCCACCCGCATGGTGTGTCTTTTCTCGAGGTTCATTGAGATAGTTAGGACCCTGTATCAAGGTCCAGGGAAGAGAAGCAACTTCCCCCAGGGTCCCGAGGCAGGCCAGGGGCAGAGCTGGATTGGGACCTGGGCCTGTTGTGATGGCAGCCCTGCCCTTGGCCACTACTCCAGGCTGTTTGCTCAGGGAGAAGACAGCGAACTTCCAACGCACCCCTTCTCCTTGTCTAATGGACTTGACTGAGCTGTCCAATCTTCTCCAGCAGTGCCAGCCCACCTCACCTGTCAGTGCCCTCAGCGCTCACTGCCTCCCACACCTCAGACTCTCTTGTGGCCAACACAACACACAGGTGAATCCGCTAGGCTGCCAAAGGGCACATGCAGGCTCCCCTCGTGGACCTGTGCCCAGACCCACCACCTCCAAGGAAAACCCTGGCACCAGGTTGAACAAGCCCACACCGTACGTCTCCTCAAAACTGGAACAGCCATGTGCAGTCAGCCCCGCTGTCACCAGAGGGATGTGTCAGCAGCTTGTCGTTAGAATCCAAAAGCATCAGGGTCAGGAGGACTCATGGAAATCACACAGATCTGACACATCATTTGCTATTAATGGGACAACCAAGCCCAGAGAGGGCAGGAGACCTGCCCAAGGTCACCCAGCAAGTTGCCTCATCCTTTTTTGCCTTTTGGTTTTCTCAGAGCTAGAGCATCACAGCCTGTAGCCGAAACACTGTGGCGTCTAATCTTTCCAGATCTTGGAAACTAAGCAGGGTCAGGCCTGGTTAGTACTTGGATGGGATATCGCCTGGGAACACCAGGTGCTGTAGGCTTGGGAGAAGGACCTGGCAGCCCACTCCCAAAAAATCAATCCGCCGTTGAAAACCCTATGAACAGCAGAGAAGCACTGACAATAGTGTTTCGTCTGTTGTACATAGGGTCGATATGAGTCAGACACTGACTCAACGGCATCTAACTACAGCAAGGGTATCACAGGAACCACCTCTGAGTCCAGACACCTGTTTCGGGGCCTAGACTCTGCACCCACTGACTGCACGACTTGGAGCAGGGATCCCTCCCCTGCCTCTATGCTCCAGGTCTCAGTTTACTCACATGCAAAATACTAGGCCAAGTGCTCAACCCCTCAGGCAACATCACTTTTAATTCCCAGGAACAGTCCTGTGGTGCAGTTCACCGCTCATCTGAAGTCCCCGGGCCAGGTGCCATCTGGGATTCAGAATGCTCTAGGTTTCACTTAAAAGTCTCCCCCCTGGGAGCACATAGGGCAGCCCCCAGCCACCCTGACTGTGCAGCAGAAAGTATGCAGAGTCCCACTAAGTGGAATAAAGACCGTAAATAATATTGACGTATTTGTCAGCCCGTGTTGGATCTGATGACAAGTGAGTTTGGGCGCCAAGCCTGTGGGTTTCCAAGCATCTTAGGTTGCGGGCTGAATTTATCTTCCCATGTTTACAGAACCAGATGGACAGCTGTTCCCTCAGACAGGCTCAGTGACTTCCCTGGGTAAGAGCCCCGTCTATCTGGCTGGCCACAAACTCCCATACTGACCATGCCCAGGTGGCCGTGCTGGGCCTTGCTGGCTGGCTGCTGTTCTACACAGTGTGGGCTGCAGGGGAGGCCCCTTTCAGGCCCATGGACTCTGGCAACAAGGCGGAGGTGTCTGAGCTGCCTTAGACTCTCTGGTCCCTAGTGGCCATGGGACCTGCCAGTGATTACCAGGGGTCTGGGAGTTGGAAGACGTGACCTTGGAGGAAGAGGCTCCCCTGGCCCTGTGTACCTGCTATCTGTTGCCAAGACAGCACATCTGCTCCAGGCCCCCTTTGACTTCCACAGGGGCAGGGGGCCTTCTGCACACACAGCTGGCCTTGTCCTTGGTGGGCATCATATACTCACTCACCCCAGGTTGCTGTCCCCAGCCATCTGCCTCAGCGAGGTGAGTCCACCGTTTGAGAAGGGTCAGCCATCCATCAAGACCATTTCCTGTAGAGCCACAGGGATTCACTCGGTAGGTGGGGAAACTGAGGCACAGAGCTAGGAAGTGATCTGTTCGTAGCACAGCAAGCTAGGTCCTCAGCCCAGGCTGAGGCTGGGTCCTGGGTTGAGCTCAGGTGTTCCGGAGGCCCAGGAGAAAGGGCAAAGCAGGGGCTGCCAATGTGCCCTTGGTTGCCTGCAGGATGTCACCTCCTCTGACAATGCTCTCAGTGAGCCGACCAGACCCAGCTCTACGGAGACTGGAGGCTCACAGATGTGGAGTCCCATGACCCGAGAAGGGAGGATGGGTCAGGCCAGGTTAAGGACGTCCCCTTTCTCCACCTGTCTCACTGTCCAGGAAGCCAGCTTTCTGCATGGTGTGTGACACAAGGGAGTGACTTCTCCCCCCCGGAAGAATATTCTTTCCAGCCCTAGGGCTGTGGCCCAGGCATGTTTTCCATGGCCCTCTACACCACTCTGAGAAAGCCCGCCTGCTCAGGGGTCTCAGACTCCAGGGCCAGCAGGGGCCAACAAGTGAGGCTGGGGAAGGATGTGGCAGGCTACCTGGCTCCAGACAACTTGCCCTGGGGTGAGGCCTTGTCCAAGCCTCGCTGTCCAGTTTGTTACTGGGTACTGGGGGTGGAACTCTGGGCCTTGCACATGCCATGCAGGTGCCCTACCACCAAGCCGCATTCCCAGCCCTCTATCTAGTTTTAGAGTTTTTTTGTTTTTTGTTTTTTGTGGTACTGGGGGTTGAACGCAGGGCCTGGCACTTGCATACTTTGCCAGTGCTGTACCACTGAGCTGCAACCCCAGCCCATTTTCTTTTTACTTTTTGAGACAGGGTCTGGCTAAATTCAGCAGATTGCCTCTGGTCTTGAACTTGTGATCCCCCTGCCTCCACCTCCCGAGTCTCTGGGACTGCAGGCCTGCGCCACCGCGACGGGCTTTATATCTAGTTTTTAGAGAGTTCAGAAATCTGGATGCTTTGGTAAAATTTAGTCTTTAAATACTGTGAAGCAGTAAAGAAAAACCAATTTTAAAAAATGGCCAAGTCAAGCCAGGCTGTGAACTGAAAACATCCCCCGCGATGAGACCTCCTTCAGGGAGCGGCTCCCACCGCCCTGGGGAGGCAGGAATGGGTCGCCCCTTGGGAAGACCCGCCCGTGGAATCTGATTACCTTCAGTGCGGCGAAATGGCAGGCTGGCGGCGGGGCAGCAGGGGCGCCATCGGTCGGGCGCAGAGCTCCACTGTCGACCGGCCCGGGAGGCACAGATGGTATATATATATTTTTTTCCTTTCTTTCTTTCTTTTTTCTTTTTCTTTTTCTTTTTTCTTTTTTTTTTTTTTTTTATCCATGTCAGCATTGGCTTCTTTCTGCTCTGATGAATAGATTCTAAAGAGGCAGTGACATTATTCGAGATAACAGAGGGAGCAGAAAAAGGGTCAGGAAGGGAGAGAAAATGGCAGAGCCAGCAGATAAAGGGGAGGCCCGAGGGGGTGGAGTACCCCAGCTGGAGGCCCCCACCGGCAATCTCGGACCCCCTCCCCCAGTGTGGCTCCCTGGGGTGGGGGCTGGAATGCCAACCGCTTGCTCCCAGCCCCTACTCGGAGGCCATGCCGCCCATTCGGCCTTTTCAATTCCATTCAATTAGGCCTCCCTGCTCTGAAGCTTGTCTCCTCTGACGTCCAGCCTAAATGACAGGGGATTAGTGCTGTTTGTATTAGGCACACACTCTCCGCCTGCTAAACTGCTGGCGGGGCCCAGGGACCTGGGTTATTTATGGAACCCGCCACAAGGCTGCCTCTCTGGGACCTGCTTCCTTTGGAGGGGGCCTGGGAGCTCTGTTCTTTGCTACCCTCTTCCTGATCCTGGTGACCGAGGGCCTGTGACAGGGGCTCATAAGAACAGGACGGATAGAACTAAGTTCAAATCCCAGCTTTCCCACTTGAGTGCTGTGTGACATTGGGCAAGTAACATCACCTCTCTGAACCTGTTTCTTTAATTTGGAAAATGGAGACAACCAACTCACCAGGTGGTTGTGGGGCTAAGGAAAGTAACAGGTGTAGGGCATTTAGCACAGTGCTTTTTTTCTTTTTTCTTTTTTCTTTTTTTGTCTATTCACTGACCAATGTGAAGGAATAATACCACAATGCCCAGTGCTATTCTGAATCACAGAGGGAATAAAATTGGCCTCCAGGCCTGCTTGCAGGAAGGTTATATCTCAGTGCAGAAGATCAAAGACAAAAAAGTGATAGAGCACTTGCCTAAAATGCACTAGGCTCTAGGTTCAACCCCCCAGGACTGCAAAAAATAAGTAAATAAGAAATAAATGAGAAAATTTAAAAAGGGTTTGGAGGTGTGACTCAGTGGTGGAGCACTTACCTTGCATGCATGAGGCCAATAGTGAAGCATAGAGAGAGCTGAATGTGGTGGCTGAGGCAGGAGGGTCTCAAGTATGAGGCCAGCCTGGGCTACATAGCGAGATCTATCTCCAAAAACAATCTCCTGAAATAATAGTAGGTTGGGCTTTAGTTCAATTGGTAGAGTGCCTTCTCTGTGTGCTCTGAGGCCCTGGGTTCAATCTCCACCACTACAAAAAATGGAAGAAGGATCTGGCAACCCGCTCCCGAAAAATAATCCCTAAATAATCAGTCATTAAAAACCCTATGAACAGCAGAGAAGCACTGGCATAGTGCCGGGCATGGCATAGTGTCGGAGGGTGTTTCGTTCTATTGTACATAGCGTCACTATAAGTTGGACTCAACAGCAATTAACAACAACAAAATAATAACATACAAATAAAATCATCCAGAGTGGGCCTGGCAGGCAGAATGATGATGCAAACATCCTCTGCTCTTCCCTCAGCCTCGAGCACCCTCTACACACACTTGTCACCTGGCTGGCCTCAGGCCTCACCTGTAAGGCCACACAGAGTCCTTTCTGCCCAGCCCGCCATCTAAAGTAGTTCCTCACTCTAGGTCTGGCTTGCCACCTCTTCCTTTGCTTTATTGCCAAAGGGCGAGGTCCTTCGGGGACTTGTGGCATTACCGGCTCCCTGGAAGCTGTTGGCTTCTGAGCGCAGGCAGTGTGGCTCTTTGGCTCACTGCTGTCACCCACGTCTAGCTCAGTGCCTGGCGCGTGCTAAGAGTGTGAGGCTTTGCATGAATGCACAAAAGTGGGAAGGAAGGAAGGAAGGAAGGAAGGAAGGAAGGAAGGAAGGAAGGAAGGAGAGAGGGAGGGAGGAAGAAGGGAGTAGCGAGGAGACAGGAAGCAACCGCCAGCTCCAGCTCGGCTCAGGAATCCTACCTACCCTCACCCCACCTCTTTGGGTGGAGTCAGGCCTTGGCCCCAAGCAGTGGGTGCTTCCCTTGTTCCCTTCCTCTATCCAGAGGGAAAGAGGACCTCCATGGACCTGCGTTTTCCCAGCGTCCAGGGCTGGTGAGTCCTTTGACAGAGATGAGCTAGATGGTCCCAGGGGGAAGAAATGACCTCACTTGGGGAGAGCAATGCTACCAGAGCTCATCTCCATTCCCTTCCTCACTCCATTCACCAGATCTTGGTGGGGAGCTGTCCCTGGGGAAGTGCAAATCTAGACATTTATAAAATTCAATGCAATAAAAATCAGCCATCACATCCTGCACATACCCTCTGTGCCAAGCTGGACACATGTGACCTTATTTTATTCTCACAGCAGCTTTCCCTGGTGAGTATTGGCTCCATTCTCCAGAAGAGAAAACTGAGGCTCCAAGTGGGATGAGACATGCTTGATATCTCCCAACCAGGAAGAGGTAGAGCCAGGATCAATCCCCAGTCTCTGAGGTTAAATACTGGCTTGTCCGTCTGCCACTTTCATGTACATTGTCTCCTGACACCCCAAGAAGTAGGTATTCTGCCTCTCATTTTGCAGAAGGGAAAAATTGAGGCTCAGGGAGATGAAGTAGCACGGCCTAACAAAGGCAGAGCTGTGTGGAAACACAGGTCTGCCTCACCCAGTATCTAGTTTATAATCTCAACCTCATGGTTTCTACCTCTGCTCAAGTCCCCAGATTGTTTCAGATTTGTATTAGGCCAGGGGTGGGCAGTGAGGGGTCATGTCAATCAACAACCAGCCATTGTTGAGGCCTTCAAGAGCCCCTGAACTATGACACAGCTCATGCTACTAAGGGAGATGTCTTCCAGTTGGGAGAATAATAACTACATATGTAAAGAGTTATAAGAATTCAATGACAAGTAGAATCTTTGGGTATCTCATAGGGTGCATGTATGATTCACACTCCTGAGGAGTTGGGCAGAGAAGCTGGCCTTAAAAGACACATGGGTTTTGGAAGCTGAAATGTACATAATAATCATTACAATTATAATGAATCAATCATCATTATAGGGACCATAATCATAATAATCACTACACTTCAGCCCCAGGTCATAGGCCTTTTCACAAATGATGAGGCCGGTTCCCATTTCACAGATGGAGATGATGAGGCAGACATGCTCAAGGTGAGACTGGTAAATGGGACGGAAGGCCAGCCCCTCCAATTCCAAAGCGAGTTTCTTTCCTCTTGTCCTGGACATTCTCTCATGGTGCCATGAACAGCAGACAGCCTTTTGCGGGGAGAGGGGCTGAGGCATGAACTCAGGGGCTTGTGCATGCTACACGAACACTCTACCAACAAGCCACAATCCCCAGCCCCAGCCTGAATCTTGGCTGAACCACCATATGTTCCTAGGCCCAGCTTCTCAGCCAAGGGCTGAGTTTGGCTGAGGCCCTGATAGCAAGTACACAATCTGCCTAAGCTCAGACTGCGTCCTAGACTCTGAGATCTCAGGGGTGAATGAGACCCATCCCTTTCCTCCAAAGCTCACAGACCAGACCCAGCTAAGCAAACAGTCACAATAAAGAGCAGTAGGTTCTGAGTTACCTTACACACCTCGAAAGTAAGAGAGGGTACATTTCCCACCCTGTAGTGGTATCAAGGAAGGCTTCCTGGAGTAGAAGGCGGCTGGTGGCATTTTATCTGGACAAGAGGTGAGGGAGAATATTCGAGGCAGCAAAGGCCCCTGAGTGGGAATACTGTAGTGTGTATAGGAAAGCCACAAACGGTTTGATGTTCAGATGGAGTATGTGGTGAGTCCGAGGCAGGATCTGGTTTATCCTGGGGAGACAGGGTCAGTGTTAGGGTGAAGGCCAGAGTCACATTACGCTTTAGGAAGTCTTGACTGTGGCAGGGAGTAGTTGGGAAGAGACATTCAGAGGTGAAAGGTACAATGGCTGCATGGGTCAGTGACATTAAAATCAAAAGGACATGCCAGGTGGCGCACACCTGTAATCCCAGTGACTCAGGAGGCAGGGGCAGGAGGATTGCAAGTTTGAGACCAGAGGCAGTCTGTGTAATTTAGCAAGATCCTGTCTCAAAAAGATGTTAAAAAATGGGCTGGGGCTGCAGCTCAGTGGTCCAGCACTTGCAAAGCATGCAAGCGCGAGGCCCTGGGTTCAACCCCCAGTACCGCAAAAAAATAAAAATCAAAAAAATAAAAAGGACAGAGATGACGTACTGCAAAGTTTCATAGGTGCCAGGAGAGGCCTCTAGGCCTTTGAGTCCCCTGCCTTTCTGTCCAGGGAGTGCACACAGGAACTTTCCTGTGGTCTTGTGCCAGGGCTGGGGCTCTTTGCTGATCCCGAGTTAGCCATGAACTTGGTGGCTTTCAGTAGCAGCAGTGTGTCTTCTCCCAGTTCTAGGAGTGCAAAATCATGGCTTTGGCAGGAGCACACGCCCTCCTTGACAAAGGGTCCTCCCAGATGCTGTGTGGGAGCCTCCCTTGTCTCCTCCTGGCGGCTGGCACTGGGTGTCCACCCGGGGCCTTGCTGGCTGCAGCTGCCCACTCCTGTCTCTGTCTCCATGCTCCCAACTGGCTGCCTTCACCCCGTGCCTGGCTTCATGGGGCACCCCCGCCTTTCCTAAGGACTCCCCCTAATAACCTCCTTTTAACTTACATCTGCCCAGACCTGAATTTCCAACTAAGGTCACCTCACAGCGCCCAGAGGCGAGGACTTCAACATGGACGCGTCATAGGTGGGTTTGTAGGCCTGGGTGCCAGCACGGCACCTGGCAGATGTCAGGGCTCAGGGGGAACCTGGGACTGAGCAGAGAGTCTGAGGTGCCTATTCCACCCTCTCTGGGTATCCCAGCCTCTCCTGCCAACAGTGGAGGCCGCTGCTTGGCCTTGGGTGAGACAGGTCTCCGGGAACACCTCTCCCCAGGGCTGCTCCCAGAGGAAGAGGCGTTGATGTCAGCAGATGCCTGTCACCCCCCTTAACCAGCCATGTCTCGGCTGTCAGAATCAGTGAAACAGTCATCGCCTATCTCCGCATTCAGGATTTTATTGGCAGCTTCATTGTCACCCAAAAAAACCTCTTTCTCCGTTGGCGTTTTCCTCTGGCGAGTCTGGGGGGCCAGGAGAGGGCGGCAGAGCTGGCTCCAGGAAGTGGGTGACGCTGGTGCCAACAGCCTGGGGTCAGCAGGGGTAGAAGACTCCCCAAGCGTTCTGCTACAGACCTGGCTGCAGGGCACCCCTTCTAGGGGGCAGAGGGAAATGAGAGGGCAGCTCAGATGCCTCGTCTGGAGGCATCATGGTGTTGGGGGGAGAGCATGGGCTGGGGCATCAGACCACCCAGGTGCGGTTCTCAGTTCAGTGACAGGGATTGCAGGGCAAGTCCCTCCCCCTACAGAGACTCAATGTTCCCATCTGTCACACAGGTAGTAACAGCGAACTTCCCTGGCTGAGCCTCGAACTGGGGCCAAGCCCCCATTGTCCTGTTTAGTCCCCGCAGAACCCCGGATGGTGGGTGCCATGGAGATGGTGATTTTAGTGATGATGAACTGAGTTGGGGGGATCTGGCCAAGGTGACCACAGCAGAGAAGAGGTGGGTGCTGGGTTTGAACCCAGGCCCTGAGACTCCAGGTCTGGCTGTGCACCTGCCCTGTAGGGTCAGCGGGAGGAGTATAGTGATAAAATGCCGGTACAGCACTGGGACCCTAGGGAAAAGGCATCTGTTACCAGTGTTGTCGTTAGCCTGGGTGCAATCCGGGCTCCTCGGTGGCCACTATCTGTCCTGGGGACTCTCTGGACATTACTGGGTGGTGACAGACACAGGGTGGCCCAAGAGACCTCCACAGGCATGGAACAAGCCATGCTCAGGGGTGGCTCTGAGGCCGAGAGACCCCATGGAGTCCTCCATCCTGCTCCATGCTGTAGCCCTGCCTGTCACTCTCCCCTGGCCCCAGTGGCACTACATGCGCTTCGTCATGTTCAAGCCATACAACTGGGAAACCACTGAGACCTAGAGAGCCACCCCTGGCCAGGGCTACTGAGCCAGGAGGCCAGATATAGTCGTTAGGAATGAGGTGCACACTCGAGTCCCGGTGCAGCCACCAATGCACTGGAGACAAACTGATTACCCTCCTTGAACCTCAGCTTCATCCTCTGTGCAACTGGACAATAAAAGATCTCCCAAGAAAGGTCGAGAGGCCCCATGGTACTTCCCAGATGGCACTGCACACAGAGAATTTTAATGTCTAGAAGGTTCCTTACAGATCTCAGACTCCATCCAAACCCTTTTGTGGTGCAGGAGAAGAAACTGAGGCTCGACAGGAAAATGGGTTATCTTAGCCAGCCCTGCAAACAGGGACTCGTACCTTGGCCTCTGGACTCCCAGCTGGGGCTGTCAGCCTCCGCTGGGCCCCTCTGGCCTCTACCTCGCCGCCCTCTCCCCAGGGCCTCCTGCGGTTTTGAGAGCCTAAGACCCAGCCCCGCAGCGCAGCGAGCCTTGCCATTCCCCTTCTCCCCGGCACCCTGAAGGTTTTGAAAGTTAAAGTATTACCGTCGGCTCTGTTGTTGCCTAAACTACGACAGACAAATTGAGAACCAGTTGTCAAAATGTCAGCGCACAACAAATCAACATGCGAAACGAGTCGCAGCACTCTGTGGTGTATAATTAAACAAAAAATCCCTTTTAGAAATTTCAGCGAGCGTTGGTTCCACTTTATATTTGTCTGTGTGATTAATAAAGGCAGCTAATTTTCAGACTTTAAAAACAGCTAGAAAATAGCTCCTAATTACATATTAGGTTCCTAGCGGCCCCCGCCGAGCTCTGCCGGCATTGGTGGGCCAAAGAATTTGGCAGAGCCTTAATTGCATTCTGAGCATCATCTAATTTTAGTTAAATGTAATGTAATCAGCAGCAGATGTCTGAAATAAAATATGAATTATGAATATGATGAAATTTCATTCTTGAATAAAAAAGTAATTTGCTATTTAGTTCATTAAAGTCTTAGAGGTTTATTAGGAGCAGGTACATAGTGCCTGGCGAGGTTCTGTAATAAATGATATCTCAGAGGAAGAGGGAGACCCTGGAGAGATGACAAACTTCATCCGGCAGGCCCCGTTATGATTAATGACCGTAGGGCTGGGGGAGGCCTTTGGGGGTCCGGAGTCCACCTGCCCCAATAACTCCCTTGGGCCTTTTGAGGCAGAGCTAGAGTTATGGAGGGAAGGGAACTTAGAGGGGAAGCCCTGGGTTCCTCTGAGCCCTGTACCACCCCAGAACCCACCCCTACCCCTACTCCTCCTCACCTAGGGCTGGTGTCCCCTGGCTTCTGAGATGGATGGGTGCAGTAGATGGCTGGATCCTGGTGACTCCACTGGTTGCCAGACACCATGCTGGGCTGGGCGACAGCATGGGACAGTGGCTGGTATCCCAGACACTTAGTGGGGAGATCCAGGCTCTGCCTCTCACTGTCTGTGTGATGTCAGGCTAGGGCCTCAGTTTCCCTTTCTAGAAAATGGGGATATGAATGCCAGCTACTTGGGAGACAGAGGCAGGAGGATCATGAGTTTGAAGAAGGAGGCAGCCTGTGTAATTTAGCAAGACCCTATCTCAAGATAAAAAGTTAAAAAATGGGCTGGGGGTGCAGCCCAGTGATAGAGCACTTACAAAGTCTGTGTGAGGCCCTGGGTTCATGCCAAGTACTACAATAAAAAAAAGGAGGGGAACTGGGGTGTGGCTTAGTGGTAGAGCACTGCAAGGTAGGTAGTTGCCTAGCATATGCAAGCCCCTGGGTTCAATCCCTAGAGCACATGTACACACACACACACACACACACACACACTCGCACAGATGTAAATATGACCCACAATCCTTGTAATATTTGCAAAGTGGAGATAGTCCTAACACCTATTGGACACTCTAAACATACCTGGAATGTGGCAAAGCCCCAGTTTAGTGCCAGCTGCTACTGGGGCTGTTACTGTAGCAGTAGAAGTCACATAAAACTAGCATTAAAATGCCTCCTTTGTTTTGTCTTTATGAATAGCCCATGATTCAGATATCGCTAGCTCTGTATGTGTTTCAACTGAGGCTCAGAGAGGTTCAACAACCTACCCACAGCTTCACAGTTTGTAATGGTCAGAATTGGGATTTGCACCCAGGACCATCTGCTCCTGGTTCTCCCCACTGCATTCAGAGTGGTGCCCGGAGAGTTGAGCTGGCAGGGATTCAGGGCTGAGGACTCTGGGTAGGGAGATAGGACTTACCTGCCTCAGGTGGAAGCAGAGAGGTGAGCAAGGGGCAGGTGGGTGGGTAGGAGGTGGGACAGAAGTCAAGGCCTCCTCCTGGGCTCTCGCCAGCGCTACTCTGGGCAGGTCAGGGGACAGATGCTGCCTCTGCACCCCCTCTTCACACTAACCAATAATTTCCTGCAATTATCTGGAAAAGATTAATTAGCAAAGTGCACCGTATTGACTCAAGGCTGCCCCAGCAATCGATAACTTGCGAGAGTCTCCAGGGGGCCAGAGAAGGGAACTGAACTGGAAAATAGGGGAGGAGGCTCTGTTTTCTGGGAGCTTCCTCGCTTTACAGCACTGGGGACAGCCACTGGTCTTCCTGGTTCAGGGCCCCGCTCTGCACAACACCCTGTTGGCTCTGAGCAGGTCTCTTGGCCTCTTAGAACCTCAGTTTCAGCACATATCAAATGGGTGGCTGGGTGCTCCCACCTAAGAATCTTACTTCTGCTCTGCAAAGTTCTGGGAGAACAGCAAACTCCCTGGGGATGTAGGGGACCAGGGGCACAGCCACTATGAAGGGAGCCACCATCTCCTGGGCCTGGTTTCCCTTTGTGGACATGGCAGCCCGTTGGGGCCAAGGAAGCATCTGCTTCCTCATGGCTGCCATCCAAGGCCAAGAAAGACCCTCTGGTCTTGCCAAAGAGTCCTCAATGTGCAGCCCCCAAGAGCTCTTTGCTGAGCCCAGTTTCTGGTCACTGCAAAGAGCTGCCCACATGTGTGTGTCAGTTTGTCATACTGTGGGGGCTCACGTGTTTCTGTGGTGCCAAAAGGTATGCCACTGGTACTTCAGATGCCAGCAGGGCCACCCATGATGGACAGGTTTCAGCTGAGCTTCCAGACTCAAACAGACTAGGGAGAAGGACCTGGCAGCGCACTCCCAAAACGATTAGTCATTGAAAACCCTATGAATAGCAGAGAAGCACTGTCCAATATAGCACCAGAAATGGAGCTCCGCAGGCTAGAAGCCATTCAAGAAAGGACTGGGGAAGAGTTGCCTCCTCAAGGTAGAGTCAACCTTGTGATTGGGAATGGAGTAAAGCCCCTGGGACCTCCTTTTGCTGATGTGGCACAATTCAAAATGAGAAGAAACATAATGGCTGCAACAGTGGGCTCAAACATAAAAAGATGGTGTGCATGGCACAGTGTCAGGGAGTGTTTTGTTCTGTTGTACATAGAATCGCTATGAGTCACATCTGAAACGGCACCCAACAGCAACCAAAACAAGCAAAGAACTGAGTGTGTGCGTGGGGGCGGGGTATAAGCTGACTCCATCCTCTCCGCAGCTGCCCTGGCGGGTCTGGTCAACCCTCTGAACCTCAGTGTCTTCCTCTGCTAACGGCATCATCAGTGGGGAGGCTTGGCTTGGGTGGGGTTTTCCTGGGGCCTACCCAGAGCAGGTGCAAGGCAAATGGAAGCTGCAATCACTAGAGTTCCACCCTGTCCAGCCCCATCACAACATCCCAGCAGAACACTGCATTCCCTAGACCGGTAGCTCTGGATGGGAACAGTAAAAAGAGGAGGTCCACATACTTGGGTGTAAATCAACCAGAGTGGGTGGGACCCTGGTGGGACCCCCAGGGCCTGGAGACAGCAAGGACCTCCCAGGTGTGACAGAGCAGAAATGGAGTTACCAGAGCCCAGAAGGATCCTGAGCCACAGCAGGAGAAGGTGCCCAGGGCCAGGGGTGCTGTGATCTCAAAGGAACCCAGATGCTTCTGGGAAGGCCCGGCCAAAACCCTGCAATTGGCCGAGTGGGACAGGGGGACCCTACACTCTCCCTCCCCGGACTCCCTTTAGACAACCCTGCCTGGAAGCCCAGGGCACCGAGAGGAATGCATAGGTGATTAAGAGGAAAAAGCCTATCACTCAGCCCCTCTTGGCAAGAATTCATATAAACGTTGTTTTTTGTTTGTTGGTTTGTTCATTTATTTTTCCACAGTTCTAAGGATTGAACCCAGGGCCTCACACACGCTAGGTGAGTGCTCCACCACTGAGCCGCACCCTCAGCCCATTATTTATTTATTTATTTATTTATTTATTTATTTATTTAATTTTTTTACTTTTTGAGACAGGGTCTCACTTAATTACGCAGACTGCCTCTGGTCTCGAACTTGAGATCCTCCTGCCTCCACCTCCAGAGCCACTGGGATTACAAGCGTGCACCACTGTGCCCAGCTCACCCATTTTTTATTTTTTATTTGGAGACAGGGCCTCACTAAATTGTTCGGGCTGCCTCTGGCCTCAAACTTGGGATCCTCCTGCCTCTGCCTCTGCAGTTACTAGAATTACAGGCATGCGTCACTGCACCCAGCTTTTCCAATAAATATTTTATGGGGAAGACTTCTGGGAGGTAGTGGACATGAGGGGTCCTAAGCAGGCATAGGCTTCTCACCCCGTGTTGCCCACACCCGACCCTTTCCCCAGGACCCCTCCCTTCTCTCCATGGGGCCGCACCAGGCCCATATGAAGACTTTCCCGTCTCCCGTGTCCCTAAAACAGTGCTCCTTGGCAGTGGCAGAGAAAGGCCAGGCAGGCGCAGGGGTGAAAGTTCCTGGCTTGCTAACTCACGCCCTGGGCTGAGCGGCTCCCGCTCTCTGAGATTAAACTGGGCCACCTTGGTAAAGCCCCAAGCACAGCGCTTGAGGCGCAGTGAAACCTAGGCTCCCTGCCCCTCCCACTCTCTTTCTCATCAGCTTCGGTTGGCATCACCCATTCATCTGGTAGTGGTTGGGCCCCTGCCATATGCTAGGCCTACACCAGGCCCCAGCCCAAGCTGCAGCGAATCTGAGACTCATCTGTCCTGCAGCACAAATGGCCTGAGCATCTCCAGGCGCAGGGGACGCAGAAGCCACAAGAAAGCTCCGAACCCCACTCTGCAAGGTCCATGGGGTCTCAGGGAGGGAGGCTCCAGAGTAGAGTTTTTGGAGTTTGGGGTGTTGGTGGGGCAGATGGGGGGTGGCCCAATTGTTAGTAGTTCCCATCCAGGACAGAGCCCCTCCCACACTCTCAGGTTGGGATCTAGGGAGCTGTCCTCAAATTGGAGGTTTGGCATGCAAGACCCCATTATGCACGCAGCCCTTGGTCCGGAGTATGGGGAGGGCATGCTGGGGCCAAAGGGGGTGTTGCTCAGGTGCCTGCAGTCCCACTCCCCTCCGACAGTCACCCCACCACCACCTTTCCTCCCACTAGGACCCGAGGGCACCTGCCTGCTGTCCCCAGGCTACTCCCCGGCCTGGGTCAGCCGCCTGTCCCCGCTCTATTCATCAAGGGCATGACAGCTAAAATTCATTTGAAGATGAAGAAAGTGCCCGCTAATCCGTTCTGCAAGACATTGATAGACTAGCAGCTGGGGGAGAATTGCACAGCAGTAATGAAATTAGGCTAAAACTGCTGGCGGATTGCAGATAATTGCCCTTGTCTGTCACGAGGAATAACATCTCCCAAATCCAACACAATGATTGTTCAAGTTGCAGGAATTTCTTTTCTTTTCTTTTTCTTTTTTTTTTTTAAAAAAAAAAGAAAGAAAGGCAAGAGAGGCGAGGCCAAGCCCAGGCTGGGAGCCTTTCCCTTGGCCTGGGGTGTGCAGAGTGGGTACTGGCATGCTGACCACCTCTTCTGCCCAGCCTCAGCTGCAGGGACCAAGGGGTGGGAGGAGCAATGAGCAACAGTCCCCAGACATCCTTCCCAGGCCCTTTGGTGGGCCCCACTGCTAAGCCTTGATCCCCTGCCCCCCATACCCCCATCAGCTTATTCCAGCTGGCAAAGCCCTGGTAGGGGAGCAGGAAGCAGGGAAATCTCAGGGCACAGAGGCTACAGTGGTGACAGATTGTGACAGGGCAGGATTTGGTTGTAAGAAGGATCAAAGGGCTTGTGTTGAAGTTGCATTTGCATGCTGTTGAGACATCATTTCTCCATGTAAGAGAAGGGACTTTGGGGTGAGGAGTGGCCAAAGACTCCCTAAACCACAGCCTGGCACTGCCATGGGCATCTATGTTCCTGAAGAGGACCCTTTCAAGAAGGGATCACTTGGGGATCCCAGGTTTCCCAGGCTGTAGGTGTGATGGGCAAGTAAATGGCACTCTGTTATGCCAGCTAAACAAACATCCTACAGCGTTCAATGTCAGCGGCCGCACATTTGAACGTTAGTCTGATGGGCCCTTTCACTCATAGGTTAGCAGGATTGCAAGTTTTATGTCCATATCATCAGATGATGTCAGAGTACATTTGGATGTCAGCCTCATGCTATGCTCAAATGTCAGTAGCCCAGAAACTTGCATGTCCCACTCATAGGACATGGGAATGTCAATACTGTGGACTGTTGGTACAGGATTTGGAGGCTATAAGGAATCTTAGGGATTAATCCAAAATTCTTTTGACATAGAAGGAAACTACAGCTCAGAGAGGTGAAATGATTTGCCCAAGGTCACACAGCAAGGAGCCTAAATGTAAGCATCATCAAGATCACAGTTTGGAGAACTTGTAACCCTTCTTCTCCTCTAGGCTTACATCCTGGATGTGCAAGTTCTTGCACATGCCTTGTGCTCAGTTCTTGAGGATATGCCAGTGTTTGGGATTTATAACAAGAGCTCCCAGAATCTTCTGGGCCGCTACCACAGGGTTGTGGTTGTTAGGTGTCCTGAGTCATGTCCAACTCATAGCAACCCTCATAAGGTTTTCAGTGGTTGATTGTTTCGGGATTGCCTGGGGGGTTAATTGCCATGTCCTTCTCCCATTTTTTTTTTTTTTTTGTGGTGCTGGGAAGTGAACTGGGGACCTCAGAGACTGCAGAACAGAGTTCTACCAACTGAGCTAAATCCCAGTCCCCACCACAGGTAGTGAATGTCATTGATCAGCCTTGCCACTGCTGGACCCATGGTTTCCACATCTTCATTTCTTTCAGTCAGCAGGGGTCTATTGAGGGCATAGCATGTCCAAGACAGGGTGCTGGCTGTAAGAAAGATAACAGAATGTACCTGTGGCTCAGAGGGGGGAGGCATGACCTCAAGAAGCATTTGGCAAGAAGTTTGCTTCTGAGCAATGTTTTGGAGGAGTGAGGGTTTCATTAGCAGCTTCAGCTAGAGCTGAAATTGCGGAAGAGGCTGGGCCTGGGGTTAGGAAACCTATGCCCCCAAGTGGGGAGGAGGCCCAGACAGGGATGGTGGCTCCTGATGTTGCAGAGCAGTTTCATAAGGTCCTTTTATCTGTCAGAGTTCATCTGCCTCTCCCGCATCCCGGACAACCTTGGGGCCATCACCATGGATCAGCGGCTCTCTGAGTGTGGTCCACATGCCCCTGGGGTCCCCAAGTACTCTTTCAGAGTGTCCATGAAGTCAAAACCGTTCTTGTAATAAGGCTAAGACATTATTTGCTTTTTCACTGGGTTACCCTTTGCACTAATGGATAAAACTGCTGGCCTCATAAAGCGGGACGACATGGCACATGCCTGAAATTCCAGCACTCGGGAGGCTGAGGCCAGAGGATCAAGAGCTCAAGGCCAGTCTAGGCTGCACTACACACACACACACCCTGCCATGAAAAATGGAAAGTCCTGCTCATGGCTGAAGAGAAGCGATGATTGAATCGTCAGCCACAGTGGCCACCTTCGGCACAGAACACCATTTTTCCTCGCAAGAACAACTAACTAACAAACTATAGCCTTCCAGACTTGGATATTTGGCAGATATTTTCTCAAAAAATGAGCAAAGTTGACTGTGAACTGACAGTATTGTTGCCAGTGATAACGTTTGACTTTCAAGTGAAAATTAGAATTTTGGAGCGCTTGTATCTGCCACTGTGCATTTGACAGCTGCCTACGTAAATACTTTCCTGAAGACATTGGTGGTAATCTTAGTGAATGTGGCTCTTTTTTTCTTTTGTATAATATTATTGAAATGTGTCAGCGTTTGTAAGAGCAGCATATCACAGTAAACCAGGATTTTCCCAATGACCAATGCCTAATGGTAGGAAATGTGTGATTGGTCTATTCAACATGGAAAACAGACCAGTGGATTTTAATTGACCAGGTTATGGGAAAAGTTCATGGATATGGTTTGAGATACTGGAATTGTAACTAGCTGTTAGGAAACTGCTACTTGTGGAATTTTGTTTTAGTATCAAAGAAGAACATACACAATTATCGAAGAAGGCCTTTGGAACCTTCCTATTTCAAGCTGCATATGTGTGTGAGGCCTGATGTTCTTCACATGTTGTTGTTGTTAGGTGCTGCTGAGTCATAGCCATCCTATGTACAACAGAATGAAACACTCTCTGATACTGCACCATGCCCAACACTATGTCAGTGCTTGCTTTGTTATTCATAGGGTTTTCAATGGCTGATTGTTTCCGGAGTGGGTTGCCACGTCCTTCTCCCATTTTTGTGGTGCTGGGGATCAAATCCAGGGCCTTGGAGAACGCATAGCGACACTCTATCAACTGAGCTAAACCCCAGCCCCATTCTTCACATACTTCAACAAAAATCATGTGACCCAACAACTCGAATCAGAAGCAGATATGAGAAGATAACTGTGTCCTACGAAGCCAGACATTAAGGTTGTTGTTAGGTGCGGTCGAGTCATGTCTGACTCATAGTGACCCTCTTGGGTTTTCAATGGTTGACTGTTTCAAGATTACCATGGGAGTGGATTGCCACGTCCTTCTCCCAAGACATTAAAGAGGTCAGCAACAATGTAAACCAATGAATCAACCCCAGTTTTCCAGGCTCAGACACTGAGGCTTAGAAGGGGCAGAGCTGGGGCTTGGGTCAAATCTATTTTCCTGCTGGGCCTCAATCTCCCCATCTGGTGGATGACCTTCAAGAATCTGATGGGCAAAGGTCTCCAGCCCAGAAGCTGGGAGCAAGTGAGTGCGAAGCCAGAACCTGTCCCCTCGGCCTTGTAATCCTCCTGCCCAGGGTGGATGGGGGCCAAGCCCTGGGCAACCGGCAGCCAGCCCCAGGTCCCCAGGCCTGGCGGGAGATGACCCGGGTTTTCGGTAATGGATTATGAGCCAGTGGCGGCCGGGTGAAGGAGTGCACTGGCCCCGGCCCGTAATGCCTCAAGCGCCAGGTCTGGCACGGGTAATTTACTGCCACCGACAATAACATATTTCACTTCCCGTCGCCTCGATGAAGATTAGTTGTGTTTGAAAGTGGCTGAGTACACAGTCAATTCCGCTTAAACGTTTACAGTCAACTGAGCACAGATAATGCCCCCTCCGAACATGTGTTCGCGTCTCCCGCGGCTCAGGGCGGGGCTCAGAGAGGGGGCAGAGGGTCCCCGCCCCAGAGAGAAGCCACAGCTGCCACCAGCTGTGTGGAGGGAAAGATTCCAGAGCTGGGGGCTGGGCTCAGCTCTGTGGCTTCCTTTGACCCCACTCTTCAGATTGTCTTTAAAAATCATTCATTCAACAGACTGTTCCTGGGACTGGCCAAGGACATCTGTATAGCCTTTGGGTGCAGAGAGAGTCTGAAGCCAGGATTATGTTTGATTTCACTAACTTCTGGGGAGACATTTTATTTCAGTTACCAAAAGAAAGGAAATGAAGGCTCAGAGAGGCTCGGTAACCTTCCCAAGGTCGCACAGCTGGTATCAGATGGAGCTAGGATTTCACCCTGGGCCCAGTAGGATTTCTCAGCTCTGGATTGTTCCTGTTGGCCCCAATTCTGCCAATTGGAGTCCTAGGCTAAACTGGGTCATCTGCTCAGTGCAGCAAAGCCCCTCTCCCCCAGAGGGGCTCCTGGACAAACTTGAAATTCATATTTCTTGTACACCAAGGTTGGGTTCACCAGCCAGCTCTGGCTTGGAATCCCTGGGTGATGGGGGCATCCCATGGCAGAGCTAGGGTGCTGTGAGGCTAACTGGAGGCTGGATAGATCCCCAGGCCTGGAATTTCTCTGTTGGTTGGGGAGGTTGCCCCTGCCTAGCTGACTTCTTGACATCTTTGGCAGGCAGCGTGGGCTTGGGGGTCTCCATGTTCAGGGCTAGCTTGCCAGGCCCGCCCCTAATACTCACAGGGTAGGGATCAGATCGGGGTACACAGCCCCAGACCCCATCCAGCCCTGGCTTGTCTTCCCAACCCAGAGTGTCCAGGATTGGGAGTACCTCGTGCTGACATGCAGGGACACAAGATACCAGGCCACCCCCGGGCCACCCCTGGGGCTCAGAGGTGCACACGTGTGTGTCTGGCAGGTTCGTCACTAGAGAGTGGGCCTTCCATTAGCCTCAGGAGGAGCCCTCCAGGCCATGGAGGTGGACACGGGATGTCAGAATAGGGGCTCGGGCCCTGGCTTCCAGAGGGCTGTCAGAAGCAACGAGTGTGGACATGTCCCCTGGACCCTGTATTTCACTACCCTGCCCGAGGTGCCCTCTGAGATACAGGTGGCCTAGGTCCAAGGTGGTGCTGCCCCTGGTCAGCCTCCCTTCTGCACTGTTCCCCTTGAGGCCAGGCTCCAAAGTCCCCAAGGGGCTTCCAGGCCACAGAGACCAGGCGGTACTCATGCCTAGGACCTGCTCGGGAGATCCCAAGACTGGAGGTGCAGTACCCTGGCCAGAAGCCCAACAGTAGTCACGCTATAAATGGGAACCTCTGTGGGCCAGGCCCTGTGAGCCCATCATGCCACCAAGGCCTCCGGGAACCTGGGAAAGGACACAGACTAGCCAGGAGGGAGCATGTCCAAGGAGGGCTGGGGCCAGGACCCAGGCCCAGGTCTGGGGCCGTTGGCTCTGACCATGCAGAGCGAGGGAGCATGGGTATGTGTGCAGTCACAGGCACGTGCATGGCGGTCACGATGTATCTCACACCGGCCACGTGGGACACCGCCTGTGGGGTGTCAGGCCAGTAGGCAACGCTGTCCAGTTACACTGTGTCCATCCACGTCTCTGTTGTCAATGTGACATGGCTTATCTGGATCCATGTGGCATTGCCACCAGGCCCTAGGGGAAGGCACAGTTCGGCTGTGTCTGTGTGATACCCTCCATGGCTGCTGTCCTCTAGACATGGTTTACCTCACTCTGGGGGACTCTGGGTGTCCATGTGACACCTGCAAGGAGCTCTCCCGGTGACCCTCCCCATGGGCGGGACCCTGTCCTGGGACACTGAGCATCAGACTGTGTGACACTCCCCATGAACCTCCACGGTCATCGTCACACTGACCTCCAGTCTCTGCAAAACCGCCTGGGTGACTTTGTGGGTCCACATCACATCGTTTCCCAGTCTCTGTGACACCGTCCAAATGGCCTGTGCTTGCCTGTGTCACACTGCATATCTGTGTGCCTACAACCCCATCCAGTGGCCCTATGTGTCCAGGCAGCTCTATCTCTGTGGACTGTGACTGAGGGCCCCAGGCCAGAGAGTCCCTGTGGGACCCTAGGGGCTGGCAGATGTTGGTGACCCCTGGATCCCCTCTGGGTCTCTGCCCATGCATCAGCCATGTCCCAGGCTCCAAGGCTGGGCCCCTGAGCAGGGAGAGGTGCCACAGAGACAGTCCCCAGCAACCCCAGGCCTGGGTGCCACTGCTGGGCAGGTGACCCTATCATCTTGCCCCCTCCGCCTTCCCCATGGAAGCCTCTCCCCACCTTGCCCTTCTGTCTGCAGGGCAGCTGCAGGGCCCTGCATCTGAGCTGGAGCCTCCCCAGCCTCCTCTGAACCTGAGGGCCCCCTGGGCTCCCCTTGCTCCCACTGTGGTCCAAGCTGGTTCAGTCCTTGGGAGCACAGGCCAGCCCTGCCCTTGCTGAGCACATGTCAAGTGCACACGCATGCACCTGCAGAGCCCCATTAGACCACCCTTAGTCACAGAGCCCCCCACTAGGGTGCCCACTGCACAGCCCTCTGTTCAAAAGGAATGATAGCCCCAGACAGGAGTCTATGAGCCTGGCTGACCACCCACTTGCTGCATGACCTTAGAAATAACACGTAACTTCTCTGGGTGGAGACAGAAGATGAGCTAAGAAAGGGATTTGACCCTTTCTTGGGTTTGGCAGGGTGGCTGGAAGAGCAGAATGCAGTGCCCAGTGCTCAGAGGACAGCTGCTGCCCCCACTGATGGTGGTGAGGTGGCAGAAGCCATCTCTCAGCCCAGCTTCTGAGCAGGGCATTCTGTGCCGCAGCCCCTCTACACACACCCTCTTTTATTCCACCCTGCAGATGTGGAAACAGGTTCAGAGAAGGCAACTGACTTATGTGAAGGCCACACAGCAAGATATTAACAGGGCTTGGCCCAAACCCACACTCAGAATGACCTTTGCGTTCCCTACTCTCACGTGCAGTGTGGCTGTGGTGCAGCAGAAATTCGCCTCTCCTTTCACAGATGGAAAAACTAAGGCTCCAAGAGGTTTGCGACTCCCTAGCCAGTGCTCTTGCCCACCCTTTCCTAGTCTCCCTACCATCCTGAGTGCAAATTGCCATGACAGGGATGAGGGGAAGGCTGAGCGGGTAAAGAGAGAGGCTGCTGGGGACAAAGGGCCCCTGTGGCCATACAATGGTGACAATCAAAGCCGATGACAGGCACTGGGCTTCAGGAGCAGCTCAGAGCCCACCTGCAGTTCTTCTGGACAAAGGGGAGCCTGTGCTGCTGGGGGGCACAATGGGCGCCCTGTGTTGGGGACCTGCCTGTCTTTGCACCACTTTGGGGCAGGAAATGGTTATGGCAGCTGGTGGCTGGCCCAAGAGCAAGGGGGAAGGGCCAGGCAAGTGGATGGACAGGCAGGGGAGGAGCAATGGGCAGCCCACCATGGGGCATGATCTGGAAGGTCTCTTCCCTGGCCCAAACACCCCACCATCAGTGGCCTGTCACCATGCCTAAAAGTGTGCTGCCAGCTCTCCATTTTCTGGTCTTTGGGCAACCGAAACATCTCAGAGCTTCTGTTCCTTTAGGAAGGTCCAGGGAGTAACACAGTAACTGCTTGGGGTGTTTTAGTTCCTTTTCAGGATGTATAGATGGATGAAAGAATAAATGGAGGGTCAGGTGGGTAGGTGATGGATGGGTAGGTGGAAGGATGGATAGGTAGATGGATGGATGGATGGTTGGATGGGCAGATGGATAGGTGGATGGATGGACAGATGGATAGGTGGATGGACGGATGCATGGAAGAATGGATGGATGGAGGGAGGGAAGAAAGGGTGAATGGATGCAGCTATGCATGAAAGGCAGGAAAGATGAATGTATAGAAGGAAGGAAGAAAGGAAGGATGGATGATGAGTGGATGGGTGGATGATAGATGGGAGGCTACATGAGTGGAAGCAGGATGGGTGGGTGGATGGAAGGAAGGGAGGAAAGATGGATAGATGGATGGCTGATGACAGATGGATGGATGGATGGAAGGATGAGTGGATATGTGGGTGGATGGAAGGAAGGAAAGAAGATGGGTGGATGGAAGGAAAGAAGGATGGATGGGTGGGTAGATGAATGGAAGGAAGGAAGGAAGGATATGTGGGTGGGAGGAGGATGGGGGTGGATGGATCTGAGGCGAGGGCGTGGGTGTTCTATGGAGGGAGGAGTGACAGATAGAATGACGATCGGGGTGGTCAGGGAAGGCTTTCAAGGGGAGATAACCTGCACACAGGCAGGAAGAGGGTGCCCCGTGCTCCTGGAGGCAAGTGAGGTGCATCTCTCAGCTCCCAACCCCCAGCTCCTGGCCTGGGTCTCTGACGGCACAGGTGCTCTCTGCAATGCACGTGTGCCATGCTGGGAGCAGAATGAGGCAGGGCCCTTCACCCTGGGTCCCAGGGCTGTGCTGACTGAAGCCCTGGCATTTTCCACCCCTACTGGGTCCTTCCAGTGGAAGAAATGAAGACCCCAGCCCCTCTGTCCTTGTGAGAGTTAACAAAGCCAGGGGACTTAGAGTCAGGTGGCCCTTGGTCCAAGTTCCTGTTCTACCTCTTACGGGCTGTGTGACATTGGCCAGTCCCTTCCCCTCGCTGAGGCTCAGTTTCCTTGACTCTGTAAACCAGGTGTCATTCACCAAACTCAACCAGCAGTAAGTGGTGGAGATGGAGCCCCCAGCATGCAGTGGGTGTGCACAGTGGCATCTGGCTGGCAGGCGGCAGAGCATGATGGCAGGAAGGGGGCCCAGGGCCTGACCTGTGGCCTCTAGAATCCTAATATTCCCCCAGCTCCTGTCCTCTGGCCCCTGAAACTTGAAGGGGCCAATGGAACATTTCATAATTTAAGGAGAGTTAGCGAGAGACTCACTAATCACAGCCGCCTGTTAGCAGAATTACTGAAAAGGGCTTTTTAATTAAAAACAAGAAGATGGGGACAGGTTCGTAGCCATAACTCAGGGCCCTGGCGCTGCAGCTGCCCATGGTTTCATTTCCCTCTGTTTATGCCTCACTCTCGGCCTGGTCTATGTTGTTAAAATCCAGCATGAAAAATGGGCTCAGCTTTTCAGGTGGAGCCGTAAATATTTACCCTTCCTCACTCCAGGCCCCCTGTCTGGGATGCCTGGAGGCTTTTAAATGCAGTTTAAGACATCCCGGAGATGTCTCATTAAATTTAGCCCTGTCTTTTCCTTTGCTGTGGTTCACACTTACAGGGCATAGGAGGGGGCAGGGAGGTGGTGGGATGGGGTTGGGGACATCAGCTATGTGAGCCTGGATGTTCTTGGGGGACCCCCAGGTCCCCGACAAGGCAGCAGTTGTGGCCAAGGACTGGCTGTGCCCCAGTGGCGAAGGCGAAGGGAAGGTGAGGGCCAGAGCCCCAGCAGGGTAGGGTGGGCTGGGCTGGCCAGGGGCAAGCCTGGGGTCTTCCTGAGTCCCTGTCCTCTCTCCATCTCGATTCCCCCTCTGGAATATGGCTCCCTTCCTTCCCGGCAGTTGCTTTCCTGCAGGTGCGCTCCTTGGGAGATCATCCTGGACCCAGATGGGATTCGTGTCTGCTGTGGTTTAGGGGTGGCCCCTGAAACTTCATGCAGTGGAAACTGAATCCCCAAAGTCATATGTGGATGGTGTTTGGAGGTGGAGGTGTTTGGAGGTGATTAGATACAATGAATTAGATATTAGAATTAGATAAAGATAGAATTAGATAAAGTCTCAGGGCTGGGGCTGGGATTTAGCTCAGGTGGTCAAGTGCTGCTCTGTGTGCTCTGATGCCCTGGGTTCGATTCCCAGCACCACAAAAACAGGAGAAGGACGTGGCAATCCACTCCCTAAACAATCAGCCATCGAAAACTCTATGAGATCGCTATGAGTTGGACCCGACTCAACGGCACCTAACAACAGCAAGGGAGGGGCACCCAGCATGGCTTTAGTGGCTTTATAAGAAAAGTAAAAGATCCAAGCTAGGCCACTTGCTCTGTCTCACCATATGGGCTGCCTGCTACCAGGTTATGATACAGCAAGAAATGCTAGGCACAGTGGAGCACACCTGCCATCCCAGTGACTCTGGAGGCCGAGGCAGGAGGATCGCAGTTCAAGGTCAGAGGCAGCCTATGTAACATAACTTACTGAGACCCTATCTTAAAATAAAAAATAAAAAAAGGCCTTGGGGGTGCCGCCTAGTAGTAGAGCACTCACCTAGCCTGCTTGAGGCCCTGGGCTCAACACTTAGTACAGATAAAAATACAATACAATAGAATACAACACAACCCAATATACAATACAATGCAATAAGATGCTCACCAGATGCCAAAGCCATGCTTTGGACTCCCAGCCTTCAGAATTGTGAACCAAGTAAATCTCTAATCTGTGTAAACTACCCAGTGTCCAGAGAATGGCAATTCTGGGTAGACGCCATGCTGTGGAATGCCACCATGTGGTACTCAGTTAGAGCAACAGCAAATTGATTAAGCCAGGGTCCCTCTTCTCCGCCTTGCCTTGACTATAGCAATGTCACCCTGGGTGTCATTGTCTGCCTACCTATCTCCTTCACCACCAACTCTCTATCCCCAACTGCTGTCTTCCTAGAGGTAGAAAGTGTGTCGTCCTCCCCACCCTATCCCCAGTACAGGGCAGGGCCAGGAACATTGTATGCCCTTAGCAAAGGGACAGTGACTGTGGACTGAATGACAGAGGCTCAGAGACTTTCCTGGGTTTTGTTTTTTGTAATGGCTTTATTGTTGTTGGGTGCTGTCAAGTTGGATCCAACTCATGGCGACCCTATGTACAACAGAACAAAACACTACCCTATGCTGTGCTATACATACCTTTTTATGTTTGAGCCATGGTTGCAGCCATTGTGTTTCTTCTCATTTTGAATCATGCCACATCAGCAAAAGGAGGTCCCAGGGACTTTACTCCATTTCCATCATTAAGTTTGATTCTACTTAGAGGAGGTAACTCTTCCCCAGTTGTTTTTTGAATGCCTTCTAGCCTGGAGGGCTCATTTTCTAGCACTATGTTTGACAGTTTTTATGGAAAATTATTTGAGGAGTGGGCTGCAAGGTCCTTCTTCCTGATCTGTCTTAGTCTGGAGGCTCAGCTGAAACCTGCCTACCCTGGGTAGCCCTGCTGGTATCTGTGATACCAGTGGAATAGCTTTCAGCATCACAGCAACACACGAGCCCCCACAGAACAACAAGCTGACAGATATGTAGGGGGTAACAGCTTTAGTGCAATATAATTCACATACTATACAATGCACATGGGTAAGTTCATCATTCAATGGTTTTTAATATATTGTTTTGCAAGCAAAATCATTAATTCTAGAACATTTTTATTACTTCTGCCAAAAGGAAGCCCCCAACTTACACACACACACACACACACACACACACACACACACACAGGGAGAGAGAAAGAGAGAGAGAGAGAGAGAGAGAGAGAGCGCCCATGGCATTTTCCTGTCTCTATGAACCTGTCTGGGCTGGGATTTAGCTCAGTTGGTAGACCACTGCTCTGCAGTCTCTGAGGTCCCAAGTTCGATTCCCAGCACCACAAAAATGGGAGAAGGATGTGGCAACCCACTCCCTAAGGCAATCCTGAAACAATCTGCCATTGAAAACCCTATGAGGGTCGTTATGAGTCAGACACAACTCGACAGGACTCGATGGCACCTAACAACAACAACGTGGACCTGTCTATTTGTGGCATGTCATATAAAGTGAACAATACATGTGGTCATTTGTGACTAGTGTCTTTCACTGCACGTGATATTTTCAAAAGACTTATGTTTCATGTTATTATATGCATCAATATTCTCTTCTAGGGCTAAATAATATCCATTATGGTATAGCTATACCATATCTTGGGGTGGAGTTTAGCTCAGTGTGTAGAGCACTGCTCCACACTCTCTGAGAACCTGGGTTCAATCCCTAGCACTACAAAACAGGAAAAGGACGCGGTAATCCATTCCCAAAGCAATTCTGAAACAATCAGCCATGGAAAACCCTAAAAGGGCCATTATGAGTTGGACTCAACTCAACGGCACCTAACAACAACAATATGCCATATCTTTCTTATCCATCCATCAGCTGATGGATATTTGGGTGGTTGCCATTTTTAGCTCTCATGAATAATGCTACTCAAGAGTATTCGCATTCAAGTCTTGGTGTAGACAAGTTTCTATCCCTCTTGGGCAGAAGCTGAGGAGCAGAACTGCTAGGCCATGTGCTTAGGTTTTGTGACAGCATTTTGGCAGCTCTGGAGTGCTTCAGGGGCCTCCTGGGTGGAGAGAGAAAGGACTGTGCTGAGAGATGGGGGTGGAGGGAGAACCGAGAGGAGAGCAGAGTCCCAGGATTACCAGCCATGGTGTCTGAGCAAATTCTCTGGGCTGCAATGTCCCGTTCCACAGAATGGACAATCAAGGCACCTCCCTAAGTGGCTGGAGGACACCAGAAATGGCAAGTGTGGAGGGAGAAGCAGCACCAGGAGCCACTGGCCTTCTCCAGGTGTGGGCAGAGCCCTAGAGATGCATGTCAACTGTCCAGTGTAGCCACTGCAGCCCCCAGGGATAGTGTGGGAAGGGCCAGGCTCTCTGGGCACTTGTGTGGCCCTGGGAGAGAGGGATCATTATGGTACCACTCTGCTGATGAGGCATCTGAGGCTTGGACACATGAAGTCACATACCAAGGACATGGGGCCAGCAGCCAGTCTGCAAGATCAAGTCCCTTCCCTCGGCCTGCTCAAAGCCTGGCCCTGTCTCTTCCAGGCTGCGCGTGGGCTGCAACCAGCAGCCAGGTTCTATTTGTGGGTGGGAGTCCCTTGAAGGCTGGGCTATCTTGTGCCCCTGGCACAAAACAGGCACTTAACAATTTTTCTGCCTCATGCATGCTAGGCAAGCATTCTACTGCTGAGCCACATCCTCAGCTTTCTGGATCTTTTTTTTTTTTTTTTTTGGTACTGGGGGTTGAACCCAGGGCCTCGTGCCTCCATGCTTTGCAAGTGCTGGACCACTGAGCTGCGCCCCCAGCCCTTTTTTTTTTTTTTTTTTTTTTTTTTTTTTTTTTTTTTTTTTTTTTTTTTTTTTTTTTTTTTGTACTTTTTGAGACAGGGACTCACTAAGTTATGTAGACTGCCTCTGGTCTCGAACTTGTGATCCTCCCACCTCTGCCTCCCGAGCCACTGGGATTATAGATGTGTGCCACCACACCCTGCACTTGATCATATTTCTGAAAGGATGCATGACTTAGAGACTCAGGCTCCTCATCTGTGAAATGGGTGTGGTTCCTCCCAACCCCTGGCACTCAGGTTTGGGAGAACACAGGACATGCAGCCTGAGTTTCAGATAGAGTTCTGCCTCTTCCTCATCCCCTCAGGGGATGGTGTTGGGTTGGGGGGAGACCAGCTCTCCACCTCAGCTGGGTCCCCTGGGAAGGGACAGAGGGGGATAGTCATGATCCATGTGACTTGAGGTGCTTGCAAGGCCACCTGGGGCATTGCCTGCTGCTCTGTTCCTCCTCCCAGGCTGGGTACTGTCAACCAGCTCCCGCCCACCTCGCTTGGGTGCTGGCCTCATAGTTCTCCCATCCTCAGGGTGCTGAGTGATTGTCTCTTCTGCACAGAGGTGTCTTTGCTCATTTTCCAGCTGACAGGGCCAATTAGTAGTGTCAGAGGTTCCCATCACCTGTGACTCCATTACAACAGCTAGAGGGGGAGACGCTACTCAGTGGAAATCACTACAAAGCCCTGGTTCTCATGCGCCATGCATAGCGGGAGGGACCTCCACAGGGTGAGAGCAGCCAGAGGTCCTGGGAGCCCATGGGCCTGGGTTTGGGGGAGCCTGGCCTCTCTGGCCCAGCCCTGGGCCCTGGCCTCTGGCTCAGGGATGGTAGGGAGTGGAGGGCTAGAGGCCACCACCCTATCCCAGAGCACGTGGCTGACCTGTGCCAACTCATATGGGCCCCACAAAAAGGCACAGTTGATCGTAGACCTACAGCTCCTTGGGTCCGCAAGACCTCGCGCCCAGGCCTGCTGGACCTCACTATTACTGTGTCCTGAAGGCCAACATCCTCCACAGAGAAGCTTTGAAAATTCTGCCCTGGTGGGAAAAGCCAGGGAGTGGGAGTGAGGGGTCTGGGTCCCTGCCCCTGTCTACTGCAGATGACTCGCACTTTTGCTGGGGCCAGGCTGCCAGCTCTGCCCTTCCTAGGCAGGTGGGCTGAGGCAGGTGACTCAACACACTAGAGCCTCATCTGTAAAACCAGGGGATGATGGTACCCCCACCCCATCCCACTGTGCCATGGGGAAGATCAGCATTGGGGTTACATGTGCCTGGCTTGGCAGGATGCAGCACGCTTTGGCAGAGGTGGCCAGCCTCCAGACCTGCGGAGGGAAGCCGGGCTACTGACAGGCAAAGGGCATGTGGGGGATGGCCATGAGGTGGACCAAAGGAGGGCAATGTAACAGGGCATGTGTGCGTCACACACACACACACACACACACACACACACACACACACACACACGCGCGCGCGCGCGCGCATGGGCGGGCACCTTCTCTCCATCCAGGCAAGCTGGGACCCCAATCTAGGCAGAGCCAGGCTCCTGCCGTGCTTCCAGCTGGGATCCTCTCCCAAGGGCCCTGGCCTGAGGCACCACACAGGTAGATGTGTGAAGAGGGTGGTCCATAGGTGTCACCAAGGGAGCAAGCCACCATTTGTGTCACTTTCCAATCTGCCATGGAGAATCAAAGGCTCTGACGGCCTGTTAGCGCCCATTCTCCCAGGATCACTCAGACAATTTCTGCAGAGCTCCGTGACAATGGGACATAATTAAGGTGTCAGCATATCATTTACCCTTTCAGCGCAAAGCCCTGAGACAGGCTGAGGGCTTCAGCCTCTTCAGTAAGAGGCACAGAAAGGAGCAGGCTGAAGGCAGAGCGTGCGTGTGCACCAAAGGGGTGCTAGGTCCCTCCAAACCCTCCGAGACTTGATCTGTCATTTCTCCCAGAGCTTTTGCTGACCCAAGAAGATGGACAAAGCCAGAGGGAATGTGGGTGTCTGTGCAACCCCAGGGGTCACCACCATGGAGGTGTACAGGAGAGGAGATGGCCTGGGAGATGGAGAGGGACAGAGAGGAGGCAGGACAGGTGGGCTTGGCTGCATCTTGATTTGGGACTTCCAACCTCCAGAACTGTGAGAGGGTGTGTCTGTGGCTTTAAGCACCCATTTGTGGTGTTTTGTTATGGCAGCCCAGGACACTAATAGTGTAAGTGGGAATGTGAGTATGTGTGTGAAGAAAGGAAGGAGAGAGAGGAAAAAGAAGGATAGGGAAAAGAGAGATAGACACAAAGAGAAGAGAAAGAAATAAAGAAGGAAGGAGGGAAGGAGAAAAGGAAGGAAGGAATGAAGGAAGGAAGGAAAGAAGGAAAGTAGGAAGAAAGGAAGGAGCAATAAGGGAGGGGGGAGGAAGACAGATATATGGATGGATGGAAAGGTGGATGACAACACAGAAGGAATGAAGAAAGGAAGAGAAAAACAGGGAGAGATAAAATGAATATAGGGTCTCAGAAATCTGAGGCTTCAGCATAGGTGTCAACATAGAAAGTGACACCATCATCTCCATAACCATCACCATTACCACCACTATCCTCATCACCACCAGGATCATTGCCATTACCACCATCACAATCACCACCACCATCATCTTCACCTGCATCACCATTATCGCACCATTACTACCATCACCACCCTCACTGTAACCATCATACTGACATCACTATCCCACCATGTGTGGAAGGCAAGCAGGAGAAGGGCAGAGCCCTGGAGAACACCCGTACACCAGAGGCAGTCAGAAACAGAGGCTGCATGCCCAGAAGAGAGAGCAATTTGGCGGAAGAGGTAAGAGGACCAGAGAGAAGCCATCTCAGACTCGAAGGCAGGGAGGGAGAACATGGGTGCTGCAGAGGGGCCTGGAAGGTGGCTGCAGGTCCAGAGGCATCCTTAGAGGATGGGGGGCTGGACCAGACTGCAGAGGGCTGGAGATGGAATGGAAGGTGGGAGCGGTGTGAAGGCGCTGGGTTGGTTGTGGGAAAGATTCCCCAGGCTGCTGGATGAAGAATGGACAGAGGGACCAATGTGATCCAAGGAGACCAGGGAGGGGACAGGAGACAGTGGCAGTCTTACCTAGAGCAGGGGCTATGGACAAGGAGACTTGGGAGCCTAACGGAGAAATCCTTGGCATGCTGGCCAGCAGGACATCTCTCTACCTCACTAGTACTGCCAAGCAAAGAACCACAGACAATATGGTTTTTGTTTGTTTGTTTTATAGTGGAGAGTATAGGTAAGGTTTATTAAAAGGTAATACACCATTAAGAAATAATTACAGAGGAGACTGAGGCACCTGGAGAAGCTTAGGTAAATCCAGAAAGGAAATTAAGATAAACTGGGTTCTCTGGGTGAATCTGCAGAAGGATATTTCTATTTCCCAGGGAAAGGGAAAGTCAAAGAGAAAAAGAGTTAAGCAGGCTTCTAGAGGGGGTTGTTGTTGTTGTTGTTGTTAGGTGCCATCGAGTTGGTATCTGACTCATAGCGACCCTCATAGGGTTTTCAATGGCTGACTGTTTTGGGATTGTCTTGGGAGTAGATTGCCAGGTCCTTCTCCCATTTTTGCAGTGCTGGGAATTGAACTCAGGACCTCAGAGACTGCAGTGCAGCGCTCTACCAACTGAGCTAAATCCCAGCTCTCCAGAGGGGGAGAGTACCTTAAACAGAGAAGAGGGCAGCCCTGAGGGAAGGGACAGGCATGCATGTGGTTTCGAGAGAAAAAAGAGAGGAGCCAGGGCAAGATGCAGAGAGGATGAAAGAAAGGAAAGAAGGAAAAGAGCAACAATATGGGATTTTTGTTTTGTTTTGTTTTGTTTTTCTCCCTTTCTTGGTAAATGCTGATGCGGTACAGAGTAATACAGTATTGGCTTTTTCCATTATGCAACTATTATATCACTTTTGGGTCTGGGATTTAGCTCAGTTGATAGAGCACTGCTCTGCAGTCTCTGAGGTCTTAAATTTGATTCCCAGCACTGCAAAAATGGGAGGAGGACGTGGCAATCCACTCCCCAAGCAATCTCAAAGCAATCAGCCATTGAAAACCCTATGAGGGTCACTATTGAGTCGGACATGACTCAATGCCTCCTAACAACAACAATACTTTTGGTTACATTTTTATCAATTTACAAGGTTTGTGGAACCTTTTGACTAATATGTAGTAAAAATCAAATGTATATTTAGGTTATGTTCCCCTGTTTTTCCAATGTACTCATGGAGTTGCATTATTTACATTGCAATTATCCTCTCCCCCTTTATCCCTCCACATTGATACAATATGGTTTTAAAACAATGCAGATTCATTCTCTTAGTATTGCAGAGGCAGAAGTCTGAAACCAAGATGCCAATGAGATTAGTTCCTTCTGGAGGCTTGAGGTCAAAGTCATCTCTGCCTTCCTCCTGGTTTCTGATGGTTCTGCTCATTCTCAGCATTCCTTGGCTTATAGCTGCACCCCTCCAGTCTGAGCCTTTGTCACATCACAGTGCTGTCCTCCTTGTCCCCACGTTCCCCGCCTCTTTTCAGAACTCTCCTCCCTGGGTCCTGGCTCACCCTAATCTTGTGTGACTGCATCTGAGCTCTCTTACAGCTGGGAAGATCCTGTCTGAGTCCATTTGTGCTGCTATAACGAAGTGCCACAGGCTAGATTATTTATAAGTCAGAGATGTTTGTTCCCCACTGTTCCAGAGGCTGGGAGTCCAGGAGCAAAGTGTTGCCATGTGGTCTGATGAGGGCTGCTCTCTGCGCCTTTTGGAGAAGAACGTCATGTCTTCACTTGGCAGAAGGGACAAGAGGGCGAGAAAACTCACTTCAGCCGTGAGCACTTTTATAAGGGTGTTGATCCCATTCATGAGACAGAGTCCTCCTGACTTCATCACCGCCCTAAGGCCACCCAGGATGTTGTGGCGTGGATTAAGTTTCAACTTGAACTGGGTGGGTGGAGGCAGGAGGATTGTGGGTCCCCCACCAGCGTGGGTGACAAATGGAGACCCTGAGTCAATCAAACAAAAACAGAAAAATAGCAAAAAAGCTTCTACATGAATTCTGGGGGGAGCACTGTCATTCAAACCATATTAGACACCCATTTCTTTTTTTCTTTTTTCTTTTTTTCTTTCTTTCTTTCTTTCTTTTTTTTTTTTTTTTTTTTGCAGTACTGGGGACTGAACCCAGGGCCTTGCACTTGCATGCTCTGCAAGTGCTGGACCACTGAGCTGCACCCCCAGCCCATTCTTTTACTTTTTGAGACAGGGTCTCACTAAGTTACCCAAACTGCCTCTGGTCTTGAACTTGCGATCCTCCTGCCTCCGCCTCGCAAGCAGCTGGGATTACAGGCATGCGCCACCATGCCCAGCTAGACCCCCATTTCTAAATAAGGGTCACGTTAGCCAGGGCTTCGGGCTTCGGCATAACTTTCTGGGGGGCACAGTTCTATCCCCTAAAGCCACCATCACCATCAGCATTTAATAAGCACCTAATTGCCCTGGGTCTGCAGCTGTACCATCTGGCGTCCAATCTCATCAGAACTCGGAAGCTAAGTGGGGTCAGCCTGGTTAGTACTTGGATGGGAGACTGCCTGGGAACACCAAGTGCTGTAGGCTTGGGAGAAGGACCCAGCAGCCCACTCCCAAATGACGATCAGCCATTGAAAACTCTGTGAATAGCAGAGAAGCACTGGCGATAGTGTTTCGCCAGTTGTTTGTAGGGTTGCTATGAGTTAGACTCGACGGCACCTAACAACAACAACAACAACAACAACTAATTGCCCTGGAGCTGGCCCAGGCACGGGACTGCTGCTGCCCTGGAGCTATGACCCAGATTTGGAGTGGAAGGTTTGGGGAGCAGGGCTGGGGCTAGGGGCAGGTGTTGTGGGGAGCCTGGGAGTGCCTGGGCCACCCTTTGGACTAGAGTGATGGAGAGGCTGGAGGAAGGTCCCAGCTTGTCCCCTCCTCCTCCAGCATTCGGATAAACCCACCAGCATCTGGAGTCTGTGTAAACGGAGCATAAATTAGCTTTAACAGTCACATCTGGAGCCAGCATGCTGCAGTCTGCTTCCTGTGGAACCCTGGGTGGGCTGGGGATGGGCGGAGGGCAGGAGGTGGTCTGCTACCCACCGGAAACCCCCTCTCCTGGCACCACTTTATCTCCAGAAGCTCCTGGCCCATGCAATGCTGAGACAGGGATTCTTTTCCATGATGGCGGTCTGGATGCTAAGAGGAGGGCTCAGGGAGGGACAGGCGTTGGAGAGTGAGGAGTGGAGGGGACAACTCATGAGGTGAGAGAAGGCAAGGACAGGCCAGAGGGCCTAGGGAAAAGGTCCAGCCAGAGCCTAGCATGCCCTTCACACCACCCTTTTGGATGCTTCCACATCAGGTGGGGAGTCTCTGAGCTGGCCACAGTGGGCAGAGAAGGAAAGGGCCACTGTGGACCAGATCTTGACATCAGCTAACTTGCGTCATCTCAGCCCGTCTTGATGTGACCTTGTGGGGATGGTTTGTATCAGTCCCTTCTTACACAGGGAGAGACTGGGGGCTGAGAGCCACACACCCAGAAGTCTCTGAGCCAGAATGTGAACCAAGGGCTGTGATGTGACCCCATCAAAAGAGGGTGTGAGCATGTGTGCGTGTGAGTACACATGCCTGAGAGTGCACACGTGTGAATTAGGATGGAAGGGCAAGGCACGTGCGGGCCAATGTGTGTGGGTGTGAATGTGTATTTGCCTCCCCACCAACTTGGGGTCAAAGTAAGATGCACAGCCGCCTGTTTCCCTCCTGCTCCAATCAGCAGGAGCGCCATCAAGCAGAGTCGCCATATTAAGCACCTACTGCTTATAGGAGTTGGGAAAAGGACCTGACAATCCACTCCCAAGGCAATCCCGAAACAGTCAGCCATTGAAAACCCGGTGAGGGTCGCTATGAATCGGATACCGACTCGACAGCACCAAACAACAACAAAAAGCTTATAGGAGTAGCCCTTTCGCCTTCAGATCTGCTTGCCTACTCATTCATTCAACTTAATGGGCAATTCCTTGAGCACCTACTATGTGCTAGACCCGCATCAGACACTGGGGACAGGAGATACATCCTTGACCCTAAGGTGCCCACTGTCCAAAGGGGGAGGCAGCTGAGGAACAGCTGAACTTAGCACCAGTCTGAAACCAGCGTCCTAAGAAACTAAAGTTGCAACACTAGGAGGGGAGCCTCCCTGAGGAGGCGATGTTTGGGACTTTGCTCCCAGAGCATGAGAGCCATGCCTGGTTCATGGGGAACCCAAACTCCAAGTATGTTACCTGCCTCCTACATGGTTTTCGGATGACTATGGATTGAAAAATGGGCAGGCTCTCAACAAGCAGACTTGGGGGGTGGGGAGGATCATCAAGGCTGAGAAACAGCCTCTTGGGGAACCTTAGCACCTGCACAGATACACCTGCTGGGCAAATCTTGGTAGATCTCTTAACCTCTCTGATCCTCTGCTTTCTCATCTCCAAGGTGGAGCCACAGATGACTTACGTTAGCTTTATAGTTTTGGAGGTACTTATTGCCAACATTTTTAAACATACAAGAAATTGGAACTAACAGTCATAAACTCTCATAAACTCATCATCTAACTTCAGCAATGGCCGACATATTTCCAGGTTCTTATGGTGATATCTAAAATGGTCATTAAATTTGCACAAAGAGGGAAGACAATGGGAATGGCTCTGACCCACTTGGGATGCAGAGGCAATTGTAGCTCCACCATAGGACTTGGGGTGCTGCTCAGTGATGTAGCGCTTGCCCAGCCTACACAAGGCCCTGGGCTCCATCCCCAGCACCGCAAAAAAAAAAAAAAAAAAAAAAAAAGTAACTCCACCATAACCACCACCTGGGCTATAGTCCCTCCCATTATAGCTAGGGAAGACTAGAGGCAACCAGGACTGCGAGGTGTACCCAAATTTCAGAGGTACTAAGGTATGAAGAAATATATCCGGGAATTGGTGCCATGGGGCAGCAGCGAAGCTAGGCTGCATGCAGTTAGCACCACGGGTGGGCTTATTTGGCACTTGTGAGTTTCTAATTTTTGTTGGTTTGCGCTTTTGTCAGCCTCTCTGCCCAACTGAAACCCAGAGAAGATCCCCTGCAGGGTTTACATCCTGGCTTCTGGGGTGCGGTGGGGGGTGCTCTGGGAGGAGGTAACCCTTGGGCTGAAATCTAATGGATGCACCAGCCAGGGACTGGCCAGAAGTGACTTCAACTTTCAGAACTGGATGAAGATCAGTGAGGTGGTGGGAGAGGCAGGAAAGGGAGCCCCTCTGGGCCTTGGGGCCATGCACGGAGGCTGCGGCATCGCCCCAGAGCGTGGACTCCACAAGAGGGATTTAAGCTAACGATTAGTGTGGCAGGTAGAATCAAGGCCCTGGAGAGGCCCATGTCCTCATCTCCCAGACCTGTAAATACCTGACCTTACCTGGGACAGGAGCTTGGCTGACATGACTCAGTTATGGACCTTGAGTTGGAGTCTCGCCCTGGTTTCCCTTGCAATCCGAAGTCCATAATCACAAGTGTTCTCATGAGGCCAGATGGAGGAACAGCCAGGCAGCAGCTTGCATACAAATAGCAAGCTCGGATTTTTTTTTCTTCTTTTCTTTTCTTTCTTTTTATTTCTTTCTTCTTTCTTTCTCCCCTCCCCTTTCTTCTTTTGAGACAGGATCTTGCAATGGATCCCAGCCTGCCCTCCAACTTGCAATCCTCCTGCCTTGGCCTCCCAAGGGCTGGGATTACACCAGCACCACCACACCTGGCAAGATTTTCTTTTTCTAACAAAGCCAGAATTCTCTTTCTAGGGCCATAACAATGATGTGATAGTGAACCATGGGTGGAGGGCCCCAGGGTGGGTCTCTTGCTCCCTACCCCCTCTCTCTGCTGGGCTTCGTCTCATTTGCCATGGTTAGTTGTGTTTGGTTGGTTTGGTTTGGTTTTTTGTTATTTGTTTTTCTGCAGTACTGCAGGGGTGGGCCCAGGGCCTCACACATCCTTTGCAAGTGCTCTACCACTGAGCTGCACCCCCAGGCCCAGCCCCTTTCTAAATCATTTATCTTGAGATGGTCTCACTAAATTATACAGGCTGCCTCTGGCCTCAAATGTGTGATCCTCCTGCCCCGGCCTCCTACATTGCTAGGATCACAGGCATGTGCCCAGCCAATATTTACTTTTGTGTATCAACTTGACTAGGTTAAGAGAAGCCCAGATAGCTGATAAAACACTCTCCCTGGCTGTGTCTGGGAGGGTGTTTGCCCTGGTGTCTGAGCAGAGCAGATGTACCCTCACCCAAGTGGGCCAGCACATGCTACAGAGGGCCAAGATAAAAGCAGAGGCCGAGGAAGGGCAAATTCTTTCTGTCCTGGAGTGGGGACATCCTCTCCTGCCCTTGGACGTTAGCACTGCTTGCTTCTCGGGTTTTGGCCTCAGGCTCAGTCACAGTACTGGCTCTCCTAGCTTTCCTGCTGGCTGACAGCAGATCCATACTGCTGGCTACACCTCCATAACGAGGAGAGCCAATTCCCATACTAACCTCCCTTTCCAGGCGTCTGTGTAGCCTGTTGATTCTGTTCCTCTGCAGAACACTGACTAATTTGCCACCTCATGCTTCAACTACCATTTGCATGCTAAGAGGCCTGTTTCTACCCCAAGCCTAGGCAGACCTCAGCCCCCACCCTGTTCCAGGATCATGTGTCCAGCTGGTCACTGAGCCTCTCCTGCCAGCTCACCATGCCTCAAAGGGACCTCCCACTGCCCCAATCTGCTCCCTCTCCAGGTTTCTTCTCCATTAGGTCCTTCTAGAAGCTTCCATCCTCCATCCTCTGAAGCCCTACCCTTCTGTATCACCACCATCTCCCCTCTTGCCCCGACATTGGTTGGCCACCACATCAGTAAAGTTTGTTGGTGTCACTTCCTGCTGAAGTCAGAAATCCACCTCTGTCTCTGCCACCCACTTAGGCTAAGCCTCCCTCCTCACAGGGCTGGTCACTGGACCTTCAGCCTCCACCTTTCCCTTAATCTATTCTCCATACAACTGCCACAGGAAAGCTTTTCAGAGAAAGGGGCCTGTGGATCTCCTCTGCTCAAAAACCCACCATGGCTGCCAGCTCTTTCAGTGAGCGCCCAGAGTCTATCCAGTGGTCCTGACAGTGCACTGGCCCCCTGTGGACACATCTACTTTTCTGCCCTTGCTCACTTTCCTTCACTTTCTTTCTTGTTCTCTTATGACTTTAAAATTGAGATATAATTGACAAACCATAAAAGCCACCCTTTGAAAGTGTACAATTTGGCAATTTCACACTTTGGTATATTCATAAAGTTGCACGAGCATCACCACTACCTAATTCCTGAACATTTTCATCGCCCCAGAAACAAATGCTGTACCCCTTAGAAGGCATTGCCCATTTCCCACCCCTCCCGCCAGCCCTAGACAGCCAATAGTTATCTTCTCTGGATTTGCCAACTCTGGGCACTTGCTATGAATGGAATCCTGCCATATTATGCGGCCTTTTGGGTCTGGCTTCTTTCACTGAGCATAAGGTTTCTGAAGTTCATCCGTGGTGACCTGTGACACTGTCTTTCTTCCTTTGCCTCGGGTCTGCCCTTCTTCTCTAGCAGGTCCACAACCTGCTCTATCCCCCATTCCCCTGCGCTGATCTCCAGCACCCAGGACAGGACCTGGCTGTGCGTACTTCCGTGGGATGAAGCAACCAATAGATGATGGGGTGGAGGGGCTTGAACGCCTCACGGAACTCACTTGCCCCCAGCACCTGCTGTGTGCATGAATCACCCTGCTCCGAGCCCACACAAACCCACATCCTTTTCTGGGGTGTCCTCCCTGAGCTTTGCCTCACAGGAGGACCCGACCTCTCTCCTCAGCTCTCCCAGGGGTCCAGGTCGCTTGGTCTCTGAGGTTGGGACCCTCTAGACTGTGCCACCACACAGGCCCTGGGAGGCCTCCTCAGGGGCAGTAACTGCCTACCTTTTGCTTTGTGTCCCCAGAGGTGCCAGGATGCAAATGATGGGTTAGCAAATGGTTGATGCTCCTCCCCCCCCACGCCCCTAAAAAAAGAGGATGGGTGAAGCAAATGCTCTGAAAAACCTTCCAGCCCTAGAAAGACGCCCCTTCCAGACACAGTGCCCAGAATGCCCTGCAGCATCGGCCTGCAGGAATGTGAGGCATCCCCAGAAGGCCCCCCGGGGAAATGTGGAGAAACCCCATGCCCAGCTCCTGGGAGCTGTGAATGTGAGGGCAGAACCCAGGGAGGCAGCGGCAATAGGCCCTGCTGCTGGGCCCATGTTACAGACTGGGAAACTGAGGCCTATTTGTCCAGAAGGGTCACAACTTTAGTGACTTACCTAAAATCACCCTGCACTTCTTAGAGGAACCCAGGCTCACCTCCAGGGGTATCTGACCTCCAACCCCATTCTCTTCATCCCACACGACCTCTGAGCCCCATTTGGGGAAGCAGCTGGAGAAGGCAGAGTCCTGGTCCCCACCCCAGAGACTGTGTCAGTGGAGCGGGGTCCGGCCCTGGACTCTGCCTTTTATCCAGCTCTTGAGCCCAGGCTGGTGCCCTCCAGAGGGGAGACCCATGGGCCCCCATCCTGCTGCCTGAAAGGGGAGGAGAGGTGGGCGCAGGACTCAGGAGATTTGAAAGCCTGCCTGACCTGCATCTGCCTCCCACAGCCGGCCCCAGTTGACAGGACTCGGGCCCCTGCCTCTGCCCCCCCCCCCGGGGGCTGCCGCCAGTGAGCACAGCTCCGCTAGTAAAGTCTTTATCGGGAATGTCGCCTAATGCATTCACATCAAACAATAGCGCCTCATACATCATGCCTGCCAGAGGCCACCTCTGCTAGGACAAGCACAGTCCATTACCCTGACGGGCGCAGGCCATGCACAAAACAGATAACAGGTCCTGGCTGTACAGGGACATGTGGGTGGGGAGTTGTCACGGGTCCCTGAGAGCACCAGAGGGACCCTAGACAGCTGCTATCTGGGCAGTGGGGACACGGGATGTCTGAGGTTCTAACCTTACAAAGCGGTAGATAGGATGTTGGTTGAGAGCCCGGCTCTGCATCCTCCTGAAAGTGTCCCAACCTCTCTGGGCCGCATTGTCTCCATTTGTTTTTGGGGGGATTGTTGTGTTTGCGGTACTTGGGGGTTGAACCCAGGGCCCTCACACATACTTTGCAAGTGCTCTTCCACTAGGCTACACCCCCAGCCACTTTCTTATTCTTTTATTTTGAGACAGGGCCTCACTAAGTTGCACAGGCTGCCTCTGGCCTCCAACGTGCGATCCTCCTGCCTCCCCCTCCCGAGTCACTGAGATTAAAGGTATGAGCCACTGTGCTCAGCATTGTTCCCATGTGTAAAAGGAGGTTAAGAATAGTATTTGCTTCACATGCAGCTGTTAGGGGCTTAAGAAGAGGAGGCAGGTTAGGAAAAAAAGAAAGAAAAGAGGCCCTGTGCTTGGGGAAAAGGATGCCACAGCTAAGTGGCAGCTATGGCTGTCCTTTCAGGGCCAGGACTTTGTTTACTGCAGCCTGCCTCTTTCCAGCAGCGACAGTCTTCCTCACTTCTGGATGGCCGTGGCCCCTTCAGGCTGCTGGTTCCCCAGACGCACACCCCGAAAGGAGGCTTTGAGTGTGCAATGCTTAGTTGGGAATGAAACTCACACCTGTCGGAGAGGGGAAAGTGAGGCAGGGAAGGAGGCAGCTGATAAAGGGAGAGTTAGAAAGCCTGGCTGTCATAGTGAGTAATGCGGCACAGTCCCACTGGCAAACTCTGAGACACAGCATGGAACACACACTTCAAGGGGCTGGAATAGGGGAGATCAGTCAATTCCTGTCAACCTTGAGGATGAAATGCAGGTGTGATGGCAGGAGCCTTGTCTATCTGGTTTGCTACTGTGGCCTTGGGGTCCAAAATGATGCCTCATTCAGCCAGGGTGGAGCAGGTTCTTGGTTACTGTTCAAGAGTTCAGGAGAGGAATCTGACCACTGGATTCCTGGCGGGAAATCTTTGTCTCCTGGGCACAGGGTAAGCTCTTGAGAGTGTCTCAAAGTTGTTTGCTTTTTTGTTTTTTGTTCTTTGGAAACAGGGCTCCACTAGGTAGCCCAGTCAGCCTCCAGCTCACCATCCTCCTGACTCAGCCTCTTGAGTGCTAGGATTATAGGCGTGCACCTCCACATCTTGCATCTTCCAGATTTCCTCCTTCCTGTCAGCCCAGTACAGGTGCATAGTAGATGTTTAATAAATCCTTGAGAAGAAAGAAGATCTGTGGAAGATTTGTCTTCATTTGTCTGCATACCTGTAGATTCCCTTGGTTTTTGTCTGGAAAGTTTAAAGCTGTGGATGTGGTTTAAGCTTGTGGGTTTCCCATCTCCACCTCTGCAAGGAAGAGGTGGCCAGCTAGGTGCTGAAGAGATGGGAAAGCAGGTCTCCCAAAAATCAGGACCAGGCCATACAAAGGGCTGCTGGATCCTCCTGGAGGTTTGGGGGGAAGAGATATAACAAGTCAGCTTATTTCTGAGTCACCAAGGGCCACAATAAGGATCGGGGAGAGTCTACTGATGCTCCCAGGGGGCTTGGTGATATGGTACCCAGAGTAAGGATGGGAGGGGACCTCAGTGCCTGCTAGTTCCAGGCCCACACTAAGTACTTTGTATTGTCAGCTCACTGACAATTCACCCCATCTCTGCCAGTCAGCTTGGATGGGGTGCAGACAGGGGCTCCAGAGCCTGGTTCCTGGGTTCAAATCCCAGTCTTGCAACTTGCCAGCTGTGTATCTTTAGGCAAATGTGTGAGTGTCTCTGGGCCTCCATGTACTTGGACTGTGAACTGGGGTAATGCTAACTTCCTAGGCTGTTGTTACAAGGGCCAGATGTAAGACCTGATGATGTGAGTTTGAACATAATTGAAGTTGTTCCCCAGAAGTCCCTGTCGGCTCACCCCAGTCATTTTATCGACATCACATGTGACTCTGTACCATATGTGAGCAGTGATTCTGGGCACCATCTCGAATATCATGGCAGGGGGTTGCCGCACATAAAGCCTTTGAACAGTGTGCCGTGTTGGCGGCAGCGTGGCTGTTGTTAATCTCATTTTTAAGATGACAGATTTGGTGCTGGAACCCAAGCTCACAAAAGCCCAAGGGCTGGGGGCTCATTTTGGAGGTCCTGCAGGATGAGTCTGGGGCAGGTATGGACAGTCCTCTGCTCCAGGCCTGCAGGGGCAGAGGCCTCCTCCCATGCCCCATGGCCTCGCACCAACCGATTGAGGGAACAGGCCGTGGTACCCCAAGCCTCATTAGCTCCCCTGTGAGTGGCCAGACGCCCACCTGCGCTGGGCCCCTGAGACCCAGTGTATCTGATGGGGAGGTGGGGTCTGGGATTTGTGGAGCGAGAGAGCAGGGGTGTGGGCTGGGCTCTTAAGACAGGTGATTAAAGACTCCAGTGATGGCGTGTGACAGGGGACTCATCCCCAGGGCCGGGCAGAAGGGATCCCAGGGCCCAGCCAGGTCCCAGGTCAGAGCAGATGGGACAGGCCCCACCCCCTCGGAGCTGCTGAGCCCCTCGCCCTGTGCCTGGAGGAGCAGGTGCCATACATCACTAGACACGCCTTTCCGTGGGACTAGCCTGGTTGACAGCAGCCATTTATCTGAATGTCATTGGCTGTAAAGTGGCTCAGGGGAGGGTGGGGAGCGGGGCAGCCAGGGACGGGGGCTCCTTGGGAACTATTCAGGGACCCCTCCCTTGGGGTGGGGGGGTGGGGGGCAGGAAGAGGGGGATGACGCTTTCCCTTCCTCCCCTTCCTCCACCTTTGGCTGGGGACACTGGGGGTAGGGGTGAGGCAGGCAGGAGAATTCGTGCTAACCTGGGAGTCAGTAGAGTTGGGGGCTTCTTCCTCAGAGGGCCCCTATGGCATGGAGGGAGGGGAAGGTTATCAACCTGCAGGCTTCCGGGCATGGAATCTGAACTTGGGACCCCGAGCCTGCTGTCTTCATCCATCTAAAGAATGTTTATCTATCGAGAGCAGGTTCTCCAAGACAGTGCCGCAGATACAGATCACACAATGACAGAACCCAAAGCCAAAATTCCACCCTTAGCTGTGTGACCTTGGGCAAGTGAGCTCATCTCTCTGTGCCTCAAAGTCCGGTCTGTAAAGAGAGGGTAATAATCATAGCCATGCCACAGGGCTCAGGAGGGTAAAGTGAGTGAATGAGCCTGCTCAGTAAAGCTTTTCTGGCCTTACTGTCACCACTAATGCTGTCCTATTCGGAAGTCATAAGAGGCACTGACAGGGAAAACCTGGGAAGAACTGGAGGATGGTTAGGGCATGCACAGGGAAGGGCAAAGGCCATAGCATGAGCAAAGGTCTTGAGGCAGGTAGGGTAGGGCACCATCTAGAGGCTAAAAGGAAAGCATGAGCTGGGATATGGCAGTGTACCCTTGGGCAAGTCCCCAGCCTCAGCTTCTTAATCTGTTAAAGAGGTATAGGAGGCTGGTGGTGCACACCTGTAATCCAAGCAGCTCGGGAGGCGGAGGCAGGAGGATAGCAAGTTCGAGACCAGAGGCAGTCTGCTTAATTTAGCGAGACCCTGTCTCAAAAAAAGTAAAAAAATGGGCTGGGGTGCAGCTCAGTGGCCCAGCAAGTACAAAGCATGCAAGCGCAAGGTCCTGGGTTCAACCCCAGTACCGCAAAAGCGGGGGGGTGGTGTAAAAGTAGAATCTGTGTGTTTAAAGTTCCTAGGAAGAAAGAAAGAAAAAGAAAGAGAAAGAGAGACAGAGAGAGAGAGAGAGAGAGAGAGAGAGAGAGAAAAGAAGGAAGGAAGGAAGGAAGGAAGGAAGGAAGGAAGGAAGGAAGGAAGAAAGAAAGAAAGAAAGAAAGAAAGAAAGTGTAGGGAGAAACAGGGAGGAAATTGGCAAAAACCCCAAAACTGGGAAAAGTGGCTAAATCTAGGGAAAATGAAAGTAATTTGGTTGGACGTTTGTACAAAACCCTTCACAAATCCCCTGAACCTGATTGGACAATTGGACTCAAAGCTGATTGGCTCAGGCCATTCCCCTCCAGGGAGAGCTATATAAGGAGATGCAGTGCAGCAGCTTGACCTTTTTTTTCTGCCCGGACCACTGATGAGGAAACAGCTCTCTCTGCTCTCTCGCCTGGACCTTTGGTAAGGAAAGAACACTTTCCTGCCTCGACCATCAACAAGGAAACAACTCGTTCTCTGCCTAGACCACCAACATGGAAGCATCTGCCCATGAGACTGTATAAAAGCTGCTAGCACTTAAAGCTGTATGCTTTGGTTTTTCTCTCCACCCTGATAAAGGGCAGAGAAATAAAGAGCTGTGCTTGTCCCCGAAAGGCAAAGGTGCCCAAGGCTATTCCTTCCTCCCATCTCCACCAGCTTCCCGAGGGCCACAGGAGTCCTCAACACTCACCCAAGGGTCCCGTGTGAATTGTGTTTAATATCTATGTGTGCTGCACTGCCCATCCAAACCTCCGGGCTGGACTAGGAGGTGTGCCCCCCCCCCACCCCGCAAGAAAGGAAAGAAAGAGAAAGAAAGAAAGAAAGAGAGAGAGAAAGAAAGAAAGGAGGAAGGAGTGGATTTACGGCTTTCACTGTCCTTGGGGGATATGGGCAGGGTCAGATCCCAACTCTGGAGGTAGAACTCACCTTGGTGGGATCTGGTGTGGCTGATGCGACGTCCAGGCACTCAGTCTTCTTGTCTGTGAAGTAGGATAATGACTCTTGCATGGAAGGCATAGGTGGTCTCGAGGGGTCACCAGGGGCCTTTGGGAACCACAAAGGAAATGTAAAGGTGACAAGGGGTCAGGTGGGGACTGTGGAGGGAGAAGAATGGGAGCCCTGTGTGTCACAGGCAGTTTGCCTTCTCAAGAGGCCCCTTATTCTTAATCCTGATTGCAGGTAGGGTTCCCCCACTCCTAAGTGTTAGGAAGGAATTCACCCCTTCAACACCACAAGCTAGCCAGCTGTGGCAGTGCATGCCTATCACCCCAGTACTCAAGAGAGGTGGAGGCAGGAGGATCACAAGTTCAAGGCCAACCTCGGCTGTAGAGCTAGTCCCTGTCTTGGAGAAAAGAGAAAAAAAGAACAAAAAGTCAGCCACCATGGTGCACGCCTAACATCCCAGCAACACAGGAAGGAAGCTGAGGCAGGAGGATGTTGAGGCCAGAAGTGGCCTGCACAGCTTTGCAAAACCCTGTCTCAAAATAAAATTTAAAAGGGTGTGGGGTGCAGCTCAGTGGTAGAGCACTTGCCTAGCAGGCTCCAGACCTTGTCACCACCACGGCCGATACTGCTCTTTCCTCCTGTCTGGCATCTAGAAACCCTAGGAACCAGGTGACAGAGTCCCCAGGGTCTGCACCTGCCTTGGGGATGGCGGCTGTGATTCAGAAGAAGGCTCAGGCTCCAAGGAGGCCATGAGCCAAAAAGGAGGCATCTGAGGTTGGAGAGGCAGGGGCCTTAGAGGTCAGCCCTACAGTGTTCCAAGGGGAAACAGGCCCAGAGAGGCAGCCACTCCATCAGGTGGCGGGGTCTGTGCTGGCTGACTTGCAATTGGATGCTTTCTATGGTAATTTTCTGCCAGATCAAGACCTATGTCAGGAATGTGAGAGCTGGGCAGGAAGCCTGCCCTGGCCTCCTCTGTCCCCTAGGTCATGGAAAGAAGATGGCTCTGCAGCCTATGGACTGTGTTCCCATCCTGGTACTGGCTCAGACAAGTTGCTTTGCCCTTCTGCATCTCAGTTTCAACATCAGCAAAATGGAAAGGAATTGTTGCCAAAATTGAAAAATTATAACTCATTCATATGAGTGGGGTTTTTTTTGTTGCTGGTTTTTTTTTTTTTTTTTTTTTTTTTTTTTTTTTTTTTTTTTTTTTTTTTTTTTTTTTTTTTTTTTTTTTTTTTTTTTTTTTTTTTTTGCTTTGTTCTGTTTTTTCAATAGAGTCTCGCTATGTTCCCCAGACTGAACTTGAAACTATTGATCCTCCTACTTCAGCCTCCTGAGGGCTGGGATTACAGGTGTGGCCCACCATGCCCCATTCATAATGACTCTTTTAAAGGAGATATTTCTATCTGGTCTCATTTCAAAAAGGCTTAGAAGGGGCTCAGAGTCTCCTGGCAGCCAAAGCAAAGACAGAAATGTGACCATTATACATATGACCTCTACAGGCCTTAAGCTGAGAAACGATCAGCTTGGGAAAAGAAATGGGCTTTTCTTAGAATGAGATGTGAGCAATTTCTCTAGTGAATCTTCAAAAATGAGCCCTGTGGGAAAGTGTACAGTTGCCCTAATCCTCCAACTGTAACTGATAGCACCATGTTTAAAAATCTCAGACTCTAAGGACAAAACCAGGCTCCGCCACTGTGCAGCCTTAGGTTAGAAACTTCCCTTCTCTGAGCCTCCATTTCCCATTTGTAAAATGAGAGGAAGGAGTTACAATGAGAACCATCTCACCGGATTGTCTTGAAGATTCCAGGAGGTATTTTCTATAAACAGCTTATGCCAGCGCCTGGCACACAGTAAGTGCCCAAGAAATGGTGGTGCTAGTCTTACAGTAGGACGTTCAGCGGATGAACATCTCAGAGTAACAAAAGCATTTTATCTCCCGAGCCATCCCTTCAGTGTTTCTCAGCTGTAGGTTTTCTCCTTAACCCAAATGGAAACCGTGTGTGTGTTTTAATCAATTCCATGGTTTGTGGAAGCCAAAAGCTCAGGTTAATGGAACAGAGCGAATCCCCTGTGATTTCCCAACCCTCTTTGAAAGCCCTTTGCTTTTCCCTGTGCAGCCACTGGGAAGCCACCACCTCCACTGGGGAGGAGAAATTGAATAATTGATGCAATTTGAATAACACTAGGATTTGTAATGATATTGAAATGTAAAGATAAAAAGGGGCGTGAACGGGCTCTGATAGCGGAAGGGAAAAGTTGTTAATAGGCACTTAGGGGCTGGGGGGGTGGTGGCTTGGCTGGAAGCATGAGCTGAAAAGGCATTTAAGAGAGGGGGTGGGGGGAAAGCTCTACCCGATAGGGGAAAAAACCATATTCATAAATAAGATGCGGAAATTTCTCCCGACTCAGCAGTGCTAACAGAGAATGGATAATTATTTAAATGCCAAATCACTTTGTTCATTAGAATCCCAAATCATCACTGAAGAAACTGATTGCTCTGGGCAGGACTGAGGAGAGGGGGGAGGAAAGAGGGAGCTTGCAGCCTACCACTGTGGCATCCGAACCTGTCAGAGGCTAAGCAGGGTCAGGCCTGGTTAGTCCTTGGATGGGAGACCACCTGGGAACACCAGGTGCTGTAGGCTTGGGAGAAGGATCTGGCAGCCTACTCCCAAAAAACAATCAGCCATTGAAAACCCTATGAATAGCAGAGAAGCACTGACAATAATGTTGTACGTAGGGTTGCTATGAGTCAGACACCAACTCCACAGCACCTAACGACAGGGAGGCAAGAGATGAAGGGAAGGTCTCCCCCACCTCTGTGCAGGCCAGAAGGAAGACAAAATAGGAAGAAATGCAGGAAAGGAGGAGGCATGGGAAGGTGGTTTCAAAAGCCAGATGGACTTGATATTTCCTGGAGATGGACATGTTACTTTCCCCCTCCAAGCCTCAGTTTACCCAGCTGAAAAATGGGGTTCACACAAGTATCTTCATAAGCAGTGAATGTTAGCTGCTATTACAGATGCTCCTTGATTTATAATGGGGCCATGTCCTGAAAAACCCATCATAAATTGAAAATACAATGAATCAAAAATGCATTTAAAAGCTGGGCGCGATGGCACACGCCTGTAATCCAGCAAATCAGGAGGTGGAGGCAGGAGGATCACAAGTTCAAGGCCAGAGGCAGACTGCCCAATTTAGTGACACCCTGTCTCAAGATAAAAAATAAAAAATGGGCTGGGGGTGCGACTCAATGGTAGAGCACTTGCAAAGCAAGTGTGAGGCCCTGGGTTCAATCCCCCAGTACTGAAAAAAAAAAAAATCCATTTAAAAGTGGGCATGGTGGCGCACACTGTGTAACCCCAGTGCTCACGAGGCTGAAGCAGGAGGATCCCGAGTACTAGGCCAGCCTGGGCTACATAGTGAGTTTGGGGCCAGCCTGGACTGCATAAGGAGACTGTGTCTCAAAAAACAAAACAAAACAAAAAAACAGAACAAGCAACAACAGCATCATAAAAACGTTTAACACCCCTAACCTACCGACATTGTAGCTCAGTCTCGTCTACCTTGGACATGCTTGGAACACAGACATCAGAGGACAGCGGGGCACTATCATCTTCCCCAAAGCTGATGGTATAATAACGTGTTGAGCATCTCCTGTGATGTATTGGCTGCTGGACTAAAAGTGGAAACCACGCTTGTTGCGTGGGTACATTCGTGTGCCATCAGAAAGTCAGAAACTGTTAAGTGGAACTATTGTGGACTGGGGACTTCACCCTCTGTGTGGCTCAGGACTGAGCCCAGGTTAGGGAAGGAGAGAGCTGTGGCTGGGGAGGTGGGAGATAAGCCCCAGAGGAGCCCCAGTGGAGCCCCCCTCTCCCTCCCTACACCACTCCCCAGCCACAAAAACCTAGACTAAGTCCCAGAGAGCTTAAGGGGCCTGGCAAAGATGATGCAGGAGCAAGTGGCAGAACCAGGGACCCCAAACACATAAGCATCCCATGATCCTTGGCAGAGCTCCAACACCCAGTGAATGTGGCGACCTCCAGGGTAGTTGGGGGTCTCCCAGGTGGGCCGCCAGTGGGCCCTGGAGCATTATTATGTCTGTGGACAAGAGTCACAGGGCAGGGCAGGCGGTCGGTAATAATTCGATGATGTGAAGGACTTTGAGCCCCGAAGCTGTGTGACCCCAAGTCTGCCTGCACCCTGAGTCGTGAGGGGCTCTTGGGACTGCCCCCAAGCTCAGCCCGCAGCCAGCACCCAGCTTCCTCATCATGGCCCTGCAGACCCTGCAGAGAGATGGATCTGGCGTCTGGGTTCCCTCTGGATTTCACACCTGCCTCTTTTGCTTCCTCTGGAACCTCCAACCCTCCCGCACTCCAGCCCACGGTGCTGACCACCCTCCACCTGTGTGGCCTCCAGGACACCCCAGAGAGCTGCCAGGTGCCACTTCCCCCATTCCTTCCAACAGGGACCCAGCCCCACAGGACCCTGGGGGGCCCTCTGCTCGATGAAGGTCACCCTGGGACCCAGGGCCACTGAGGTTGGAGCAGGCTTGCTGAGGTGTTGAAGTAGTAATTGAAATAGTAGCTCTATGAATAATCCAGGGTCCAGTCCTGCAAGCGGCTCCTGCAGCTACAGGCTAGTGCCAGGGGCCACAGAGGCAGCCCAAAGATCTGGGCTGGAGCTGCCTGCATTGCTGTGTGGCCTTGATCAAGTCCCCTTCCCTCTCTGGGCCTTAATAGAGACATCAGTCCTTCTGCTTCATAGTATTATAGAGATCATCCCAGGTTCTGGCATATAGTTGTTGTTGTTAGGTGCCGTCAAGTCACTATTGGACTCATAGCAACCCTACATACAACAGGTGAAACACTATTATCAGTGCTTCTCTGCTGTTCATAGGGTTTTCAATGGCAGATTGATTTTTGGGAGTGGGTTGCCAGGTCCTTCTCCCAAGCCTGCAGCCCATGGTGTTCCCAGGCGGTCTCCCATCCAAGGACTAACCAGGCCCAACCCTGCTTAGCTTCTGAGATCTGATGGGATCAGATGCCAAAGGGCTATAGCTGCAGGCCTGGCATACAGTAGGTACTAAATAAATGTTTGATGGCATTCACAGGATGGTGTTTTCCAAGGTGAGATGCCCACAGCATCTGCTGCAGAAACCCGCAAGGCACTTGTTACAAATACACATTCCAGGACCCCACTCTGGCCAGCAGAGGGGAGTATATAGGGGCCCTGGCTCAGGCATGTGTGACGGAAGTCCTAGGTCACTCTCAGGCTGACACTGCCCAGCCACCTGCTTGCTGGAGAAGGGAGAGAAGCCTAGGTTGTGGAGTAGGTGACTGAGCCTCAGTTCCTTGTACATAGTGGGAACCGGATGTTCACTTCCTGAGGCTTCGGGGGCGGGGAGGGGCGAATGGGCTCCAGGGCATGGCACATAATGGGCACTCCATAAATAAGACTCCTCCTTCCTCCACTGATGCCCCTGTGGTGGAGGACAGAGCATTGGCCCCCCAAGGAGGGGATGAGGGAGTGTCCCGCCCCAAGGGAGCTTCATCAGCAGGGCCCACTCCAGATCGATCTTTTCTCCCATTTTCGCAGCCGGTCTCAGCCTCTCTTGGGACGAGAGGAGAAAACGCCAGCGTCAGCACACCGTGCCCCAGCCAGACACCGCTGCTCTTTATTAATTAACCGCCAGATGTTAGTTTTGCATCTTTTATCAGAGGGAGCTTTGTCACCAGGACCTTGTATGTCAGGCCATTAGGGAGAGGCAGGCAAGCGTCCCCCGGGGGCGGGGGGGCTCTGGGGTTGGCAGGGAGCCAAGGAGGGAATGAGAAGCCAGGTGGCCCAGCCCTTGCCCTCTGAGGCACACAGCCCCGCTCTGAGCACTCCAGGTCCCGGCTGTGCCCTGATCTGCCCTGGAGGTGTACATGGTGAGCCATTTATTTGGTCCCTCGGAGAAGGTCCAGGAAGTGGCTACCCACTCCTCTGGGCCGCTTTGGTGAGCAGAACAGGTGCAGTGCCTGCTCTCTGAAGCTCCTGGTCAGCTGGAGAGAGCACCACAACCCAGCAAGCCCAAGTAAGCAGCATTATGACAAATTGGGATCTGTGTCTCTGAGGAAACTGGCAAGATTCCGAGAAAGGGCGAATGGCAGGCAGAGAACCTAATTTAGATGGAGTGGTTTCCCTGGGAAGGTGACATTTAAGTGGAGTCATGAAAAGAACCAGGGGCAGAAGTTCCAGACAGAGGGTACAGCAAGGGCAAAGGCCCTGGGGCAGGAATGGGCTGTGCATGCTTAAAGAACTAAAAAAGGATCTATGGGGCTGGAATGTGTGAAGGAGGAGACCATGAGGCTGGGGGCACTGACGGGGCCCAGACCAGGATCCTCGGTGAGGGGCAGGGGGAGGCATATAGAGTTCTTGTCTGGCCACAGCTGTGTCACCTGTGTTTCTGCTACATCCCAAGACTGGAATTACAGATTGTCTTCATTTGATAGTTGAAGTGGAGGCCCAGAGACATACAGGAGCACGTTCAAAGTTACACAGCTGGGAGCAGCAGGCCCTATATTTGAACCCGGCCTGCCTGCCACTGTCTTTCCTGCACACAGTTGCGCAGGCTCAAAGTGGCAGCAGATCATAGCTCATCTGTCCCTTGTAGCTTCAATAGTGCCTGCATCATCCTCCCCCAACCTCCTTGCAAGGCCACTGGGCAGAACTGGGCAACCACCATCTGATCTGTCTGGGAACCTGAATCAGTGGGTCCTGGTTCCGGGATGCCCCTGCCCTTGATTTGCCCAGGTTCCTGTGAATCTAGATGCAGGTCTGGGCCATCCACATAGCCAGGTCATTGTTTCCCGCCTGATCCACATACCATCTCCATCTAAGAAACAGGTGATTACTTCTCCCCCAGTTCAGTTTCTCATTTGCATACAATAAATAGCACCCCAGGAAGAGTGTGTGCACACGCTTGTGCATGTCAGGGTGGGGGCTGGAAAACAAGGCTCATGTCTTATTTATGAGAAATAAACAAGAGCGCAAGCTGGCGTAATCAACACATATTTAACTCAGCTCTTACCCTTCTGACTCTAATCAGGCAGGGTCTGAGCAGAGTTGCAGAACTGTGTACACAAGCTGCAGGGCAATGCCCCGGCCAAGGTCTTCATCCAGCCCAGGACAGGGCTAACAATTGCGCTGTAGACTGCCTAGGAGGCCTCATGTCCCTAGGGGCTCACATGGGGGCTTCCTCAAGCAGTTTGGGAACCCAGGCTTCAGGTATGAGAGAAGGGGATTTGCTCCCATCAACAACTTTGCAGAAGCAAAGTTTTATTGTTTTGTTTTTCCTAGGTAACTGATGGGTTACCTAGGGTCTCATGCATGCTAGGTGAGGGCTCTACCACTGGGCTGCACCCACAGCCCCTTTTTTATTTTGGTTTTGAGACTGGATCTCTCTAAATTGTGAATGCTGGCTGCCAGGCTCAGTGACAGATATCTGTAATCCCAGCAATTTGGGAAGCACAGACAGGAGGATCATGAGTTCGAGGCCAGAGGCAGCCTGCATGATTTAGTGAGACCCTAACTCAAATTTAAAAAATTAAAAATGGGCTAGGCATGGTGATGCATACCTGTCATCTCCACTGAGGAGCAACTGGGTAGGTGGAGGCAAGAGGATCGCATGTTCGAGGCCAGAGGCAGTCTGCATAATTTAGCAAGACCCTGTCTCAAAATTAAAAATAATAAAAGGGCTGGGGGTACAGCTCTGAGGTAGAACACTTGCAGAAGTATGTGCAAGGCCCTGGGTCCAACCCCCAAGTACTGCAAAAAGTAATAAATAAATAAATATAAATAAATAAATAAATAAATAGTGATAGCTGCTTCAGGCCTCGAACTTGCCATTTTCCTGCTTCAGCTTCTCAAGTCACTGGGATTATAGGCATGAGCCACAGCACCCTGCCAAATTTTTTTTCAGTATTGCCAAAATATGTCTGAACCATCAAAAATACCAGCAGTGTAAGTTGTAAATGTAAAATGTAAATTGTGCAATGTTACTCACAGTTCTGTTTGTGGTGACATCCAGCATCACACATTTTTCAGCAAGATGGGAAAGCAAAATTGAAGAGAATGGAAAGAAAAGGAAAGGAAAGGAAAGGAAAGAGAAAGCCAAGCATTGCAATGGGAATCAAAGTCATATGTTCGTCCATGCCAGAGCCAAGACTTGAGCTTTGGGCTCTGACTCTGAAGCCCACATGGGTACTGCCTCATCACACTGCCTTTCTGATACAATGGAAAAGAAATCTGGGAGGAAGCCTCAGTTTGATCACCACCTGCCCTCCAGCTCCTCATCTGTTTATAGAGAAACTGAGACCCAAAAAAGGGAAGGGATTTGCCCATGTTTATGCACAAAACCATGGCAGAATCAGAATTCACACCCCAGTCTTAATTGTGTGCATGTGTGTTTAAACAATAACCCTTTTATTATATTCACCATTCTATGGATTGGGAATTTAGGCAGGGCACACCAAGATAGTTGTCGTATCTGCTCTATGATAACTGGATTCTCATTTGCTATGACCTGAATGACTAGAAATATGTCTAAAATCCCAGTCTGGCAGTCCAATGGGTCCTTTGGTTTTATCCAAGGTGTCCATGCAGGAGCTGAAATGCCTAAGATGGCTTTTTCTCTCACACATCTAATGCCTGGGTTCTCCGGCTAAGATGGCTGGAGCTAGGCATACTCCTCCCCCACCCGAACACCCTCACCATTTACCTGCTTGTGCTTCCTCACAACATGAAGGTCTCAGCCTATTCAAATACCTTACAAGATAGTGGCCTTCCAACAAAACAAACCTTCCAAAATCTTGCGTGTTTTTTCTGTTTTCATAGCCTTATTTTTTGTTTATGAATACAATGTTTTTATGCAAACATAAATTATGGATATGTGGTATAAAAATTCTAGCAACACAGGAGAGTTCAAAGATTAGAGCAAAACCAGAAATCACTGAAAATTCCAACATCCAGAAATCCACTCAGCAGTAGTGAATGATGCTGACAGGCTGCAGAGCCCAGTTCCTGATGGGATGCTGGGACATGCTGCAAACAGACCCCTTCCTTCATGTGAATTATTGCAGAGGAAGTGGTCAGGAACCAGGGCCAGCACCTCAGAGACAGGATGGGTTATTCTCAAGCAGGCCTCCACCCTAATCACCAGCCCAAGTCTTCCTGAACCCTGCCTTCAGTGGCTCCCTCTTCAGAGTCCTAACTATTCCTATTTCTATTACTCCCATCACTATTACCACTATTGCTATTGCTACCATAGCTACCCTAACCATTACTACTATTACTGATACTATTACTACTGCCACTATTGCTATTATCACCACCATCACTGTTGCTACTATTATTATCATCCTGTTATTACCATGAGGCTGGGATTTAGCTCAGTTGGTAGAGTGCTGCACTGCAGTCTCTGAAGTCCCAAGTTCAATTCCCAGCACTGCAAAAATGGGAGAAGGACATGGCAATTCACTCCCGAGGCAATCCCAAGACAGTCAGCCATTGAAAACCCTATGAGGGTCGCTATGAGTCAGATATGACTTGATGGCATCTAACAACAACAACATTACTACCACCACTATGACTGCTGTTATTACCGTATTGCTACTGTTACTATTACTACCACTGCGTTCACTGCTGCTAGTACTACTACCTCCACTGTTGCTACTAGTACTATTACTGCTATTACCAGTTTACCAATACTACTCTCTTCCTATTGCTACCATTAGTGTTACTACTTCTCCTTCCTTTTTTTTCCATAATATTTTTTGGGCAGAAGTACTGGGGGTTGAACCTAGGGCCCAGCACATGGTAGGCAAGTGCTCTACCATGGAGCTGCAGCCCCTGCACTTTTTAGTTTTTTATTATGAGAGGGTCTTGCTATGTTGCACTGGCTTCCTCTGGCCTTAAATCCATAATCCTCCTACCTTAGCCTCTGGCATCACTGGAGTTACACGGGTGTGCCCTGGTGCCCAGCTTTCTGTAGTCATTTGTATGGTTCTTCTTAAAATCATATTACAAAGGTAACATATATTTTGTTATATTTTGAATCTTAAATGTCCCCCACAGGTCATGTGTTTGAGCATATGGTCCCCAGTTGGTGGCACTGTCCTGGGAGGTTGTGAAACTTTGGGAGACAGGTTCTAGCTTGGCGGAAGTGCATCTCTGGGGTGGCCGTTGGAGGCTTTTACCCATGGTTCTCATCACTCTGCCCCCGGTTCCCCAATCCAAGGATGCAAGATTCTGTGCCACAGACACTGCCACCTGCTGCTGCCACACCTTCCTTGCCACCCTTATGAACTGATGTTCTACCTGTGACCCGCCAATAAATATTTCCTCTCATAAGATTACTTCAGTTGGTTTCTCTGCCACAGTGACACACTGGCTGACTAATACATATTCATTATAGGAAAATAAAAGCTTCTCCCCAAATACCGTCACACAGAGATGTCAGCCCCCATCCTGTCCCTATTCCTCAGCAGAGTCTGTAGGGCCCTCCATGGCTGACCATCACCTCCTTCCCATCCCATCTTCTCTTTGATGGTAGGCCCTGGTCAGACCAAACCACTGGCACCCCAGCCCCTCCTGCCCTCCCTCACTGCCTCTGGGCCTTTGCACATGCTGGTCTCCCATGCTGCCTGGGCTCTCAGCCTTCTTGGGAGCTGTCCCTGAGAGCCCACATCCTTCAGCTGGTTTGAGGGCCCTCTAATCTCCCACAGTCCCCAAGCCTCCCTGTTGGATCATCCTTTACCCTGAAGGTAGCTTCCTGTTGACTTGTCTGTCTTCTCCACTGTAGAAAGCAAAGACCACCACGTATGGCCCACCTCTGTGTGCCCATCATAGACCTGCCACACATCAGGGATCCCATTTGTGTTTGTTGAATAAATGAGTGATTCGTTATTCTTTCTTAAAGGAGGTGAGTTCAACCCACACTCTTGAAGGTGGTTCTGGGGAAGAGAGCAGTCAGGGTGTAGAGAAGGCTGCTTTTTCTGCCCCAAATGACAGAACTTCTGCATTAACCTCGACTTGGGCTATCACCTGGATCCAGGGATCACCTATTTGCAGCCAGCAGGCTCCCAGGGGCTACCACAGTGCCCATACCACCAAACAACCAACATCAGGCATGAGAAGCAGAGTGCCTCTGTGTGCTATTGATTTTTCATAACTGCCTACCAACAGACAAGGTGAGCAGTTCACTTTTATGAATCCTTGTTAACAGTGTGGCAAGAGATATTTCACTTTAAGTGCCCCCTTCACACTGAGAAAGAAAGGAAAAGAATAAAAATGTAAATGATTTCATCATGGAGAGATGCTGAGGGCTCTGAGCTAAGCCTTCAGAGGAGCGTAGAGGCTGGCCTGAGGGAGAAAAGGAGAGGCCTTTGGGTGCCCCTAGGTGGTCGGGCCAGCCTGAGGTTCTTCTTGAAGCAGAGGCTGGTGGGAAAGCCAAGCCCTGCAGGAGAAGAGTGGCCAAGCAATGCAGGGTAATGCAGCAGGTGGTTCCAGCCTAGAAATTGGCTCTGTGCATCCAAGTGGGCAAAAAGAACAAGGCTGTTTACAGCAACATTTGATAAAGTACATGAGACTAGAAACAACCTAAATGCCCGATAAGGGTCATGTGTTTGTGAGCTTTCCATTACTGTCACAGATATCTGAGATAATCAACTTATAGGGAGAGAAGGTCTATTTTGGTTTATGCTTTCAGAGATTTTAGTCCATGGTCACTTGGCTTCATTGCCTTTGGGCCTGTGGCAAGGCAGAGCATCATGGTGGGGGCAGGCATGGGAGACAAAGCTGCTCATCTTATGGCAACCAGGAGGCAAAAAGAAAGACAGCAGAAGAGACTGAGGTCTCACAATCTCCTTCAAGGGCAAGTATCCAGAGACCTGAAACGTCCCGCTAAGCCCCACCTCTTAAAGGCTCCTCCACCTCTCAAGCCAGGCACTGTGGCGCACGCCTATAATCTCAGCGACTTGGGCGACAGGCAGGAAGTTTGCAAGTTCAAGACCAGAGGCAGTCTCAAAAAGTAAAAAAGAATGGGCTGGGGAGTGCAGCTCAGTGGTACAGCACTTGCAAAGCATGCAAGCATGAGGTCCTGGGGTCAACCCCCAGAATTAAAAAAAAAAAAAGTTTCCTCCACCTCCCAAGAGTGCCATGGACATTGGGGGACACTTACCCAGACCACAGCAAATCTGATTAAATGTAAATTATAATATGTCCATTTAAGTGGAATACCAGGCAACTAGGAAAAAGAATGAGGAAGTTCTGTGTGGACTACTAGAGAAGAATGTATGTGAGATATTAATGAATGTAAAAAAATTATAGGATGACTCAGCACAGTGGTAAGCTATCATTTATGTCAAAGATAGCCTATATATGCTTCATTAATGCATTAATAGTATACAAAAGGCTGGGGATGTAGTGCAGTGGTAGAGCACTTGCCTAGCACTTACCTAGCATGCATGAGGAACTGGGTTCCATCCCTAGCGACACACACACACACACACACACACACACACACACACACACACACACACAGAGTATGTGGAAAGAGTTACACAAAAATCTACCCACAGTGGCATTCTCTGGGGATTGAGACTGCAGAACTAAGTTTAGGGGATACCTTTTGATCTTTTTTGTTTACTTTTGTGCTAGTTTAATGTACTTTTTACTATGTACAGTACTGTATGACTTTTATAATTTTAGAAATCTCTGAAAATATTAACTTGAAGAGTGTACTTTCATTTTTTTCCCTTTATATCCTTTCCAATTATTTGTTTGTTTGTTTGTTTTTCTGGACAAGGTCTTGGTACGTAGCCCAATCTGGCCTCAAACTCATGGTACCTGTCTCTGCCTACTAAGTCCTAAGATTACAGGCATGCACCACACCCCCTCGCCCAGCTTGTTTGAATTTTTTGCAACCACCAACTATTGTATCTGTAAATATAAATACAACACCAATTTTGTTAACCCAAAAAGTACTGGCTGTGGTGTCGGGCAGACCTGACTCTTATTGTCAATCTGTCTTTCACTAGCTGGGTGATATTAGGCGAGTCACTTAACCTGAGTACCAGTTTCCTCTGCATCAAAATTAGAAATTAATAGTATAAGCAGCTGGGCGTGGTGGCATATGCCTGTAATCCCGGCAATTTGGGAGGCAGGGTCAGGAGGATTGCAAATTCAAGGCCGGGGGCTATTTGCATAATTCAGTGAGACTGACTTAAAATAAAAAATAAAAAAATAGACTGGGGGAGCAGCTCAGTAGCAGAGTACTTACAATGTATGTGTGAGGCCCTAGGTTCAACCCCCACATACAAAAAGTATATACAGAGAAGCTGGCAATGAATAGTAGCTTTATCAAGATAATTATTATTCCCTCCAGGGAGAGGGCAAACCCAACTATGTCATCCCCAGATGTGAGTTCCTGCCTATCCCGTGGCAAACTCCAGGAAGCTATTTAAAATGTGGCAGGCCAGTCACTCCCCAACAGATCTTAGGAATGTAATTCAGCTGGACGTGAAATCATAGGTAGAAGCCCAGAGTATGTAAAACGGAAACTAGGGCATTTCATGAGGCTCGGAAGTGTGACATTTATACCCAAGGGATGTTTTCAGCCTTCAGCTGTTCCATATCCTGTCTCCTTTTCTGATAATAAACCTGACTTTCCTTTGGGGAAATCGTCCCTCCAGACTCTCATCCCCCTTCCACACACCAGAATGGGGCATGGCCCTGGGCCCATGGAATTGGGCATGCCTGAAGTGTCCACTGATCACAGGCAAAGATTCAGGGGCTAGACTGTGACTGCAGGGGCCACTCAGCTTTGTGACTTCTGTGCAAACTCTAGAAAGAGAAAAGTTCTTCCCCCTGGATTTGAACCTGGGATGGGGGTAGGTTCAGCCTAGACCTGCCAGAGGCCACCTTCAGAGCATAAAACAAAGCCACCACTGTGAAGGGTAGACCTGATAAACAAGAAAACGGGGAACCTGGTTACAGCTGAGGAAAGCCCCTGAATCACACTGTGCCTGAAGCTCACCCCACTCTCTGCAGGTTTTGTTGTTGTTGTTCTAGGAGCCATAATCCTTCAGCTATTTGGGTTTCTCACTTGCAACCAAAGGAGACCCAAGCAATGTATTTATTCATAAAGCCAGTTAGGAAGCACCAAGAAGGTGCTTTGACAGCTCCAAGCATTTCAGCCCAGAAGTTAGATATGACAGCCACTCTCTTGTATGAGCGCTACAGCCAATGTATTTCTGTATTTGGTTTTGGTTGCCCAGTACCAGGAAAATTCTGATTCACAGGTCAGTGTCTAGCATGGGGCTCCAGTGTCCAGAGTCCAGAATAAGATCATGTGAATTCAAATACTCAGTAGCTGTGGACCTGGCACCTGGCTTGGGGGAGGCGCTTGTTAATATTCTGCCCCGTGCCCATCACGGAAGCACCTGGGGCTGGCGGCATCCTCAGAATGAAGTTCACCTGCTACATCGGCATCATTGACAACATCCTGAGATGCCAGGGCGCATGTTTACAAAATATACTTGCTCCTGCTGGTCTCTGATTTAGGATTCTGTGGCCATGACGTCAGAGCCATGCTGCAGGGGCAAGGAACGTTCTAGAGAAGCTTCCAGGGGGTGAGTTTGAGCTCCACATGCAGAGAATCTTCCAAAGCGTGGCAGTGTGTACAGATGGACCCAGTGCCCATCGGTCGGGAGTTTCCCCTGGGGAAAAGCGTGCACGTGAGGCTGGACTCCTGGGCAAGGAGTGGGCAGCAGAAGGCAGGCAGGAAGAGCTTAACTCCCTGTTCCTTTGTTCATCAGCTATTCCCTGAGCTCCTCGGGGCACCCAGGCACTAGGCTGACGGCCCCCTACCTCTGAGGAGGGCACTTAGTAAATGATTACTGGTTAAGGTAAGAAAGACTGTCCGCCTGTCCTCTGGGGGTTGTTTTCCTTGCTAAAGAGGATCCCAGACCCTTGCTTACTTCCAAGCAATGGGGTCCTAGTGGCAGAAACAAGGGCTCCTCCACCCTTACCTGGGTGGGAAGTTGGGAAACAGCCCGGCTCAGCTTGCTTCACATCTCACAAGGCTGGTGGGGACTGAAGAAAGGGGAAGGACAAGCCCCAGCCACCTCCCAGGTGGGGTTTCAGGTCAAGCACAGTATCGAAGGGGCCAGCCAAGCACGTGTCTCGTGGGATCTCCCTGCATCTGTTTGGGGTGGGGGAAGTGTTTTAAGGAGATAATGGCCAGAAGACAGTTTAGAGGCAGACCAGTCTCTCTGTCCTGCCACCTCGAAAACACACACACTGAAGTCCTTAACCTGCTCCACCCCCAGGCTAGACGGTGGAGGGTGGGACCAGGGTGGAAAGGCAGATCAACCCAGTGGTCTCCATCCAAGCAGCAGCTACTGAGAGAGCCCGTGCCACTGGGGTCAGAAGAAAGACTGTCTAATGAGTAGTTTCTACGTGCCTAATGCCCACAGGAAGGGTTGGAATTTAGCTCAGCTGGCAGAGTGCTGCTCTGTGTGCTCTGAAGCTCTGGGTTCCATCCGCAGCACCGCACAAAGGGCAGAAGGACCAGGCAGCCCACTCCTGAAATAATCCCTAAACAATCAGCCATTGAAAACCCTGTGAATAGCAGAGAAGCACTGACATAGTGCCGGACATGGCACAGTGTTGGGTAGTGTCCCGTTCTGTTGTACATTGGGTCTCTATGCAATGGACCTGACTTGAAGACACCTAACAACAATAGCAATGCCAGTCATAGCCAGGATTTCTTATTGCCCTTTGGGTAGCACATCCAGTTTAACCCTCATAGAATTCCTCAGGTGAGGTGAGTTCTTATTTTGCCATTGTGACGAGCAGCCTGGGGCTTCACAGCTCCTTCCCCTGCCCTCTCTACCCTCCTGCACTCTATAGCTCCCTAAGCTCCCCAGCCCCCAAAGCAGGTTCTCTGCCCATCTCACAGGCATGGAAACAGAGGCCCAGAGAGCAAAGGCCCCTGCCCAAAGTCTCATATGAGGAGAGCCAGCCCTCTGCCCCGCTCCGCCTGACCTCCACTCCCAGAGCTCCCTTTCCTGGTAGCCTCTTTGAGCAAGAGCCCAAAAGAGACAGAATGGACACACGGTGGGTTTCTGGTTCAGGAGATAGTGTGTACGGTAGTGGGGTGGGGCAGGCTCTAGTTCTGTGCTGGGTAACCAGACATCCCATCTTCTTCTGCAGCCCCCAGGGACTGCCTCTCCCCACACAGGGCTTCTGGTATTAGCAAGTAGATTTTAATGTTCTTCTCTTTACATGGGCATGGCAATCAGAAGGATGTTATGGGTTCAGAAAAATTAAAACCCACACAAAAGTTATTTGTTAAATATGGGTATGTTAGGTGCCATGGATTTGAGCATGACTCACAGCGACTCTATGTACAGCACAACGAAACATTACCTAACACTGTGCCATGCACATGACTTTTTTATGTTTGAGTCACTGTTACAGCAACTATGATTCTTCTCATTTTGAGCTGTACCACCTCAGCAAAAGTAGGTCCCAGGGGCTTTACTCCATTCTCATCATTAAGGTCAACTCTACTTAGAGGAGGCAGCTCTTCCCTAGTCATTCCTTGAATGCCTTCCACCCTAGGGAGCTCATTTTCCAGCACTATATTTGACACTGCCTGCAGCTGTAGCCCTGTGGCATCCAATCCCATCAGATCTCAGAAGCTAAGCAGGGTCGGGGCCGGTTAGTACTTGGATGGGAGACCGCGTGGGAACACCAGGTGCTGTAGGCTTGGGAGATGGACCCAGCAACCCACTCCTAAAATTCAATCCGCCATTGAAAACCCTATGAACAGCAGAGAAGCACTGACAATGGTGTTTCCTCTGTTGTAGGTAGGGTTGCTATGAGTCGGAGACTGACTCGACGGCACCTAACAACAACAACAACATATTTGACAGTGCTTCTTTGGATCCATAGGGTTTTCAGTGGCTAATTATTTAAGGGTCTGGGAATTTAACTCAGTTGGTAGAGTGCTTGATCCGAATACTCTTGAGGCCCTGAGTTTGATCCCCAGCACCACAAAAATTGGAGAAGGACATGGCAGCCCACTCCTGAAACAATCAGCCATTGAAAACCCTATGAAATAACAGAGAAGTGCTTCCTTCTGTTGTATAGAGTGTCAGTATACGTCAGACCCACCTCCACCAAACAACAGCAATTGTTTCTGCATTGGGCTACTGGATCCTTCTCCCTAGTCTGTCTTAGTCTGGAAGCTCAGCTGAAACCTGTCCACCATGGGTTGGCCATGCTGGTATCTGAAATATCAGTGGCATAACTTTCAGCATCACAGCAACACACAAGCCTCCACAGCACCACAAGAGGCAGATACGTGGGGTGATCTGGGTATAGCTCTTAACAAAATCCCACGACAAAAAGGATTCCCCAGCCTTACATCTGTGGTAACTAGAGAGGGATCACCTTCTGGCACTCTACTTCTTGGAAGGACAGCCCCCCCATCTCTCCTCCTCCTCCTCTCCTACCCTCTCTCTTCTTCCAGAGTCTCTCTCCCTACACCCCACTTCTAGCTCTCTGCTTCTGTCTCCCCACCCCCAAGAATCTTGTTGTTGCTCTACGCTGAGAGGCAATTTATAAAGCAGATGTTCACTGAGAGGTGAACTAGCTTCGCGCCTCGCCAAACGTTATAGTAATTGGAGGCTGCGTTTAATTACCGATCAATGTAAAGTTAGGATGAGACAAGCTGGGAAATGGCTTTAGTCTAGGCTCTCCTCTCTGCTTCAGAGAAGGCCGAGGCTCCAGGCAATTTGGACTAGGCCCAAACCAAGCTAAGGCCTGGATCGGCGCAAGGCTGGACAATGTCATCTTGAAAGGAGCTCCTGGTCTCTAGGAAATAGTACTGGGACAGGAGACTGGATTTTTCTGTGTCCATGCCTTGCATTGAACTCATTATTGTTGATGCCTACTTTGCACGAGGCACTGTGCTGGGCACCAGTGTCACAGAGATGAATAAATTTCTCAGAGAGCCTGGGCAAGGTAGCATCCGTATAAAATCGTTCAGTCTACCACAAGAGAGGTATGGTAGCTGGGTTCCAGGTGCAAAAGTCATGGAGTTTGTGACTTCCAAGGCTGGGTCATTAAAGACATGGCAGCCTCATCTCACTCTCTCAGAACATTTGCTTCAGGGAAGCTGGCCGCCATGTCATAAGGACACTCAAGCAGCCCTATGGAAAGATTCACAAGGGGAGGAGCTGACAGTCATCTCAGGGATTGGATCCTCTAGCCCTGCTTAGGCTTTCAGATGGCTGCAACCCCTGTGAGCATCATGACTGCAACTTTATGAGACATGCTGGAGCCACGGAGGTAAGTTACTCCCAGGCTCCTGACCCACAGAAACTCTGAAGTACCAAATGTTTACTGTGTTACATCACGAAGTTTTAGAGTAATAGATAACTAATGCAACCTCTATGGGGAAGAAGGGAACACAAGGAAGCCTGATAAATAGGATACACAAGCAAATGCGGCAAGAAAACATTCAGCCATATATTGCTGCTGTTAGGTGCCATCAAGTCAAATCTGACTCATAGTGACTGCAAGTACTGCACAACAAAACACTACCTAACACTGTGGCATCCACATGATCTTTTTAGGTTTGAGCCCATTGTTTGTTGCAGTCACTGTTTCTTATTATTTTGAGTTGTGCCACATTAGCAAAAGGAGGTCCCAGGGGCTTTACTCCATTGTCATCATTAAGGTTGACTCTACTTTGAGGAGGCAACTCTTCCCCAGTCATTCCTTGAATGCCTTCCAGCCTGGGGAGCTCACTTTCTGGCACTATATTTGCCAGTGCTTTTCTGCTATTCATAGGGTTTTCAATGACTAGTTATTTCAGGAGTCGGCTACTGAGACCTTCTCCCTAGTCTGTCTTAGTCTGGAGGCTCAGCTGAAACCTATCCACCATGGGTGGCCCTCCTGGTATCTGAAATACAAGTAGCATAGCTTTCAGCATCACAGCAACACACAAGCCCTCACAGCACTACAAACTGACAAACATATGGGGGTAAACCATATATAGTCACATAATTAATATAAATGATAGAGGCAGGTTGATATAGATATGGATATAGATATTTAATATATTGATATATATCTTATATATGATCTAATATAATTACAATAAATGTGAATGAGTTAAATTCACCAGTCAAGAGAACAAATATGATTTCATTCTTTCTTCACAATAGCCCCATGAAATAGGCATGATTACACCTACTTTATGGGTGAAGAAGTTGGGGTTTAGACTGAGGGAAAATTTTGCCCAAGACCTCCCAACTCAGCAGTGGTGTGGTAGAGATTCAAATCCACGTCTGTCTGACTGCAAAGCCCAAAGACTCTAATATATTGTATTGCTATTTCCTTTTACTGGAAGAGGAAAATGAATCTCAGAAAAAGTGAGTGACTTGCCCAGGTACATACAGCAATTCATTTCAAAGCCGGAGCCACAACCCCCACCTGACTCATTGCCTGGTATCTGCCCAATAATTTTTGGAGCTTGGCTATCAAAGCACAAAGATCTTGGGGGTCTTCTGTCTTCCTGGCTATTTAAGACAGCTGAGACCTTTGACCATGACCAGCAATACCCTGTGGGATCATGTGGTGGGGGCTCCTCCAGAGGACACCAGCATGAAGCAATAAGCAATGGTGCAGGGTGAGGGGAGGCTCAATGCATCCAGCTGAACTCCAGTAATTACATCAAGACCAGCAGCCTAATTTGTATCTGGGTGATGAATGTCTGTGTTTTCAGGCCTGATTGCCCTATTTACATTTGGAATTTGCTGATCTATTATTAATGTCTCCTGGAGGCTAGGACAACGGCTATGTGCAGCTGCAGACCCCTCTGTCTCCAGATCCAGGGAACAGATCCAGGGCTCTTAAGCCCTGGATGCCCAGAGTCTCACCCCACCTGCTCCTTGTGTGACCTTGACCTTTGCAGGGCTCTCTTGGACAAACTGGCAGTGAGGCTGACCTGAGATGAGATTTTACCACCTCTTACAGACCTGTTCCCACAAACTCAGAGGTACACATGTATATGCATGCCAATAGCATCCATGCACATGCTCATATGTGTGCATATGTATGTGTATCCACCCACATCCTTATATACCCAGGGGCATCCCCATATACAAGATGCATATGCATGTATGTAAAAATGTGTACATGCATGTATACCATGCGCACACACACCATCATGTATGCCTGCCATGCTGGCAGCACCACAGAAGGTAGCTGAGTTCTCCTGACCTGAGAGTAGTCACGGTTGTGTCCATTAACCATGGGGCCTGATGGCATCTCTCACTGCCACTTACCACTGTGTGACCTTGAACAAGTTACTTCCCCTCTCTGTGCTCTTTCCCCCTATGTAAGATGGGGATAATAGCCTTACCCATCTTATGGGATTGTTGTGAGGATTAAATGAGTTAATAGAACCCACTTGCCTGGCACTCCTCAGGCACTAGATACATATTTACTATGTGGTTATTATGGTTTTGTTATTGTTGCTTGGAGACAGGGCCTCTCTATAGCCCACACTAGCCTGAAGCTCGCTGTGTAGCCCAGTCTGGCTTCACACTCACGCTCCTCCTGCCTCAGGCTCCAGAGTGCTGAGATTATAGATGTGTCCACCATACCTGTGTATTACTGTTTACACGCCCGAAACACAGTATGCTCCGAGTCATTTTGTGCAAGGGATAATCAAACATACTCTTCCACACAAGCAGACGTACACACGCACGCATGCACATAGCCTTCCTGCCCCTCTCCTCCACCATCTCTTCCTCTGCTGCCTCCCAGGCTTTCAAGGCCATATTCTCTGGCCCCTTCTCCCTGAACACCTTCCTGATTTCCCACGCTTCCTTGTCCACCTTGAGGCTGGACGACAGTATGGAGAGAGCCCTGAATTTGGAGTCTCCAGACTAAACCCCACAAACTTGGTTCTGCCACCTGCTGGCTGCAGGAGCCTGGGCCAGACATCCCAAGCCTCTGTTTCATAATTGGGTCATGATAGATGGGGTGCTTGGCAGAAACTGCACCCCCACTGGATTGCTACTGTCAGAGTTGTGGATAGTGCTTGGGTCAGGATGCCCTGCTGGGGGCTGGTTTCGGAAGGGGCGTGGCTGCACGGGCATGCAAATGAGCATCCAAATTCAGCTAATTCCTTAAACTTTAGGAAGCCAGAGACTCCTCAAGCTGAAAGGTTCCCTTCTCCAACCATTTGCTTAAAGGCACAGGGAGTTGGGAGATGTATCCCCTGGATGGTATGTGCAGATACACATTTCAAGTGGGTGCACGCTCACACATGAATGGGCACTTCATTCTCAAATTGGCACCTTCATACAAACATGGGAATGCACATGTGGGAACATGCAGACATCTGTGCAGCAGCCACGTCAGATGAGCCTCGACTTGGAGGGAGTGGAGCTGTGTGGCCTTGTAAGTCTCTGTACCTCTCTGAGCTTCTGTTCTCTTCCTTTGTAAATGGCAGTGAGCCACAGCTGGTCCCCTTGTGGTTGTGGTGGGACTGAGTGAGACAATGGATGATAAGCTATGACAGGGGTGCTTGGTATACATTAAGCACTCAATACATGCATGGCAGGTATGTTATGAGCTTCTTCATTGGTGAAGCTCAAGGCTAGAACTGGTGCTCTGAGAGGTCCCTGCCAGCTCTGAGGTCCTACTGCTCTGTGGTCCTCCTGCACACCCCTTCCAGTTGGTCAGCCATCTGGACTGAAGGACCTTCGTGAAAGTTCTAGAAATCTGCCCCCCAATGGTGATTCTGCCATTCACCTGTGCTTGAGCCTCTGACCCGTGGGGACTGTGAATGAATGCTATGGGGGTCAATCCAGTGACAGATGAGGAAACTGAGGCCCAAGAAAAGGCGGAAGTCACAAGACCAGCCCAGAGTTGGAGGTGGGACTGAGCCGGAAGCCAGATCTCTGGTCCCCCTGGGTGGGGCTCCTCCAGCCAGTGATTTCTGCTGCATTCTCTGCTCAGAGCAGAAGCAGGGAAGGGGGACCAGGGCGAATGTCCTACTTCAGGTGTGACTCAGCTCAGGGCCACAGAGCCCCAAACAAGGCTTGCCCTGGGAAAAAATCAATCAATCAATCAAATGAAGCTGCAGGTGAAAACAGAGAGTATGAACTTTCCTATCGTGAGCACATACCGAGCATCGCCCATCTCTTGTTATCTCAGCTCATCTTCCTACGCAGGAAACCAGGATGGAATTCAGGCTTAAGGTCACACCAGGCAGAAGTAGCAGAGTCTACATTTGAACCCAGGTCTTTTTGACTCAAGATCTTCTGCCCTTAGCTTTTCAGCTCTGGGGCCTCCTCAGGGGAGTAAAGCGGAGGAAAATGAGTTTGTAAATGGCAACGAGCCAGGCCATCTGGGCAGAGTCCTCCATGGCTCCCAGGGACAGTAAGAAGGGGCATGTGGTCCTGAGGGCGCCCAACAAGGATGGTCCACCGCTCCCTCCGGAGCTGGCCCCGGGTTCCCCGTGATGCCGCAGAAGGTCGGGCAGCGAGCACATTAAATAAGGCCATAAATTAATCATGAAGGCCTGGAAATGAATGGGGCTTATCATTTATGGATGGAATAATTAAGCCACCACTCTCGAGGAGAGCACTGAAGCCTGTGCCCACATGCCAAGCACTGCCAGCAGCTTACCTGGGTACTGATTAGGAGCCTTCACAGTCACACACCTCCCCCACTACCCAGGGGACCTCACACCAGACCCTGGGCGTGGAGACTCTACCAGCGCTCAGAGCAGCTGCCTAGTTCCTTCAGTAGACTGTCCCGTTCCCATGATGTCATACAAAGCCTTGGCCAATCGAGAGAGACTCCCTCTTCGAAGCTCCACCCATAGGAGAGTGCTCCCACCTCCTTAGAGGTGGTGGGCCTGGTTCCAGCTGTGTGTTTCTGGTCTAGTCACCCCACCTCTGTGAGCCCTCTCGAAAATGGGCAAGATAATGTTTTAGGGGTTATGTGTGAGATCAAATTAAATGATAGGTGCAAAGTACATAGTAAGGGCTCCACAAATTCAGTATTTCATTGCTTCTCCCAACGGGACAGCCAGGCAGGAATTGAAGGCTCAGAGAGGCAATGGGACTTAACCAGGGATGCACAGTAAGTGAGCAGTGTGGGTGCCTATTTCCTTCCTTTGGACCTCCCAGTCATCTGTCACTCATGGGAGGTCTCAACCCATTCCCCAACAGAAAGTTGAAGCCCCTGACCTTGACTACCCTAGGGCAGTGGAGAGGAGAGGCCATGGTAAAGGTGTTCATAACCTTCAACATTTATAGAGCTCAAGCAGAGGCAGGGCACAGCAGTTACAATTTCATTTTATTCCCCAAATAGCCTTCAGAAGTAGGCATCATAAATATTCTTCCAATTTTTAAGGTGAGGAAACTGAGGCTCATGCTCAACCCCTTGACCTGAGCCAAGAGGTGGAATTCATATGTGACTTCCTGGGTCCCCTCAATGTCGGGCATGGGGGAAGTGTGGCAAATTAAAGACTACTCGGTTTCTGCTGCCACATTCCAGAACTCCAGCTTTGATAGTCCCTGTTCTTGAACGGGGCCAAGCCCTTAGTCGGGAAGACTGAGCCCCAGCCACACAGCTTGCCCGCCAGTTCCCCAGGGCCTGTCCCACCCGTGGTGGACACCAAGGCTGGCGGGATCAGAGAGGCCCCTGCCACCTGCCTGGGGAGAGGTCTGGACTCGCCTGCCTTCCCACTCCACCCACCTTCCATCACTATGGCAACCATGCAGGTGAGCCTCATCACCGCTAATCCTCTAATTACCAGCCACCTCTTCAATCGGCTGTAATTACTTTGGGGACACAGTTAACCTCTCATTAGGAACGCACGGCCGCTCTCTCCAAAAGCGCAGCAGTGACGTGCCTAGTAATTTACCGCCCTGGCTCCCAGGGCCGCTTTGTGTTTAACTCGGGCACCACGGCATCCCTGTCATTACTGCAGCCTGGTTGTCATGACGATTAATCATTCAATCCCTCATCAGCAACTTTTGCCAAATGTCACCCTGCTCTTGATCAAAATCCATCCTGCAGCCTGACACTGGGGGACTAATGACTTGGAAATAGGCGTCCCCGTGCCTGAGCGCTTCTTCCCCAAGATGTATCTTCAGACTCCCCAAGAACAGGAGAGGAGGAGCTGGGCTGGGGGAGGTGGCAGCAAAATGGTCATGTATGGAGCGCTTACTCTGGGCGAGACACCTCAGGGACATGGATATATTCAACCCTGCTGACAGCGCATTTTCCTGAAGGGGAAACTGAGGCCAGATAGTTTGCCAACAAGGACGTATGGAGAGATTCCTCCCCTTTTTTGTGGCACTTAGGGGTTGAACCCAGGGCCTCACACATACTTTGCAAGCCCTCTACCACTGAGCTGTATCCCCAGCCCATTTTGTACTTTTTATTTTGAGACAGGATGTGGTTAAGTTACACAGGCTGCCTCTGGCCTTGAACTTACCATCCTTCTGCCTCGGCCACCCAAGTCACTAGGATTCCAAATGTGCCCTGCCCCCCTCGCCCAGCTGGAGAGATTCTTTGTGTTTGTTTTGTTTTGGTGGTAGTGGTTGTTGTTCTGAAACAGACTCTCATACATAGCCCAGGGTGGAAGATCCTCCTGTCTCATCCTCCCAAGTGCTGGGGTTCCAGGCATGCACCACCATGCCTGGCTGAGAGATTCTTAGACTCTCTGGCTCCACAGTTGGGCTCTTCCAACCAGACCTTGAGAATACTGAGCATCACCAAATAGCAATGATCCTAGAATACCAGTATTTTGGGCAGTGTTTTATGAATTAGCTGCCCCATTAAGTTGGAGACAAAAAGTATTAAGAGACAAACTTAGCACTTTATAATAAAGAGCCCAATCCAGGGTGAACAGCTCATGGTTATGAACACCTGTGCCCCAAACAATGTGCAGCAACTTCTGGCAGACAGCAACCTCAGAAGCCAGATGGAAAAATAGGCCAAAACATGTCGGTAGTAGGTCTATGAAACTGTCTAGACTCAGATTCTTGACCTAGGGTCATTGAGGTTTCAAAATGGACTTTTGTGGCCTGTGAGCCCCCTGAAAAGGCAGAATATATTCTGATTGGATGTGAATTACTGTTCTAGGACATTTCTCTCATCTTCTCCCATATTCCTGTTTTACAGAAGAGGAAACTGAGGCCCAAGGGGGAGCCATGACTTGCCCAAAGTTCCACAGTAATCCAGGATAAGAAACAGGTCTAGGCAGGGATGAGCTTTTTCCCAGATGCCCAAGGTGGTCAAGTAGTGCTGAGAAGGCCATGTAGTATAGGACCCCAGAGGCCCAGGGGGCCATTCATGAGGACAGTGATGTTCATTGTACTTGCATCTCTGGGTCCTGCTAGATCAAGAATTTTGGGTGGTTTGATTATTATTATTATTATTACTATTACTATTACTATTACTACTATTATTATTATTATTTTGCCTCCTTCACAATGGCTTTTAGCTTCCCCCCTCCCCCAGTCCCCAGCCTCCTGAGGAAACCCAGCCTCCACCCTGCTCAAGCAGTCTTTCCTTGGCCCCTCCCGGGGAATGTTCCTGCTGGCTAGGCCACCAGCGTGTGTGAGACATAATTATAGCACGTTGTAAATGGCATTAACAGACTGTCACAGCAGCCACATGGTATTAGCAAACGGGTCTGTCTTCATCACGCAGTCCCCACAGCCCCCGAGCGGGAGTGCTTCCCAGGGGTTCCTCCTCCAGATCCAGGGTTCAAAAGTCTCCTGGTTGAGAGGCTGGCGCTGGACACCATGATTTTACTCACAAAGGCTTGGCGATGCCCCCAGGCTTTCAGAGCTGAGTAAAAAGTTAAGAAGTCTGATCTGTAAACCTGGTTCAGCCCAAACTTTCCATAGGGGAAGAAATAACCTTTCTCAGGCAGGTGCACCCAAATGTCATCTTGTCTAAATCTCTTAATCACATCAGAAGATGATATCCTCCCTCCGCCTTACTGAGGCTCAGAGGGACAAAGGGACTCCCCAAATCCTTTCAGCTATGGAGTGGCAGAGGTGGCATTCAAACCAAGAACCAATGCTTCCCTGGCTTGGGCGTTGCCATTTATGATGTTGCCTAGTTGGAAATGTCTTTGATCTGTTTTCTGCCAATACATAGTATTGCCTTGAAGGTAATTCCTACAGCTATGAGCCCACTAGAGAGTTACCAGCCCCTGAGGTCCGCTGTCTGTTGTTAACAACATAGTAATAATTGAGATTGTAACAAATACTGTGTTAACATAGTTTCCCCCATGATTCTTTGTAACAATTAGTCCTATTAGAGAGGGTTGAGAACTAAGGTCCAGAAGAGGAAAGGGATTTGCTCCAAGCTCCACAGCAAGACTATAGTGGAAGCAGGAAGACTCCCTGGTCTCCTAATTCCCTGACCTGGTTCTTTCCCCCAGCCACTGGGAAAGGTGTCCTCAGGCCCAGCCAGAGACAGCCAGTCCAGGGTGGAGCATCCGCTCTTCCGGTCCTTCCTGCCCTCCCACCTACCCTGTGGGCACTGATGATTTATGCTTTATCCGGAGGCCTCCAGGCTGCTGGCAGCAGTGGGATGGGCGGCCTCCGACTGATAAGCAAATGCCCCGCTGAGCAGGTCATATTTTATCCGGGCCACCACCTGCCAGCTCATTTGCTTACAGATACAGGTGCTTCATCAGGGAGGAATTAGTGACTACTTAGCCCAGAGACCCTGTCAGACAGAGAGCCAGCCAGGGCCACTGCTGGCTGGGAGGTTTCCCTCTCCTCCCAGCCCCTTAGCGCTGCTCTGGTCTTAGAGAGGCAGCAAGGATAGGCTTTGTGGAAAGCCCATCCCGGTTCTTCATCCCATCCAAATCCTCCCACTTCTCCAAGGATTGGTGCCAGGATCCCTGCTCTCTGCAGCCTTCCAAGATCTTCCAGTTACTCTGCCCAAAATAATAATATAGTAAATCAAAGTGTCCTGGAGCATCCATTGGTGCCTGGTACTTTATACATATTGCCTCATTTCCTCCAAACCAACAAATAGCAGCTATTTTCAAATCTCCATTTTATATACAAGGAAACCAAAGCTCAGAAACATGGAACCACCTGCCCAAGATCACACAGGGAGCACTATGTAGAGGGAACCCACGTGTCTCTGATTCTAGTTCTTTGCTCCTAAGCAGGACACATTACCTACCCAGGCTCTCCTACAAATCTTATGCTTTGCTTTGCAAAGTTTTGTTTATTTATCTAATTTACTTATTGAAAAAAAAATGTTGAGACAAGATCTTGCTATGTAGCCCCCTTGAACTCAAGATCCTCTTGTCTCAGGCTCCCAAGTGCTGGGATTATAGGTGTACATTACCACATCTGGCTTGAAAATAATTTTTAATGTCTGATTTACAGGAAAATTATTTTAGATTTACCGACAAATTAGGTAGATAGTAGAGACAGTTTCCATATACTCCTTACCAGGCTTCCCCTATTATTAACATCTTACACTAGATTGAGGCTAGGGTTTGGCTCAGTTGGTAGAGTACTGCTCTGTGCTCCCTGAGGCCCTGGGTTTGATCCTCAGCACCACAAAAATTGGAGAAGGACCTGGCAATCCACTCCCAAAGCAATCTCGAAACAATCAGCCATTAAAAACCCTATGAGTAGCAGAGAAGCATTGATGTAGTGCCCCGCATGACACAGCGCCAGGGAGTGTTTTGTTCTTTTGGGCTGGGGTTTAGCTCAGTTGGTAGAGTGCTGCTTGGCACTTTCTGAGGACCGGGGTTCCATCCCAAGCACCCCAAACATAAAAGAAGGATGTGGCAGTCCACTCTCAAAAACAACCAGCCACTGAAAACCCTATGAGGGTCACTGTGAGTGGGACCTGACTTGATGGCATCTAACAACAAGAACATTAGATTAATACATTTATCACAACTCATGAATCAATATGGACTCATCATTATTAACTCAGTTCCAAATTTTAATCTGAGGTCCTTCATTTTTGCCTAAGTTCTTTTTTTACCCAGGCTCCCATATCACAGTTAGTGGTCTTTTTACACTTGAGCTTCTCTTTGCTGGGACAATTTCTTGAAATTTCCTTGTTTTGTTGACCCTGGCAGTTCTGCAGAGAATGGATTAGGCAGTTTATAGAAGAAAGCTCAGGTGGAGGTGGCCTGATGCCTTTCTCAACTTAGCCTGGAGGTATCTGTTTGGGGAAGAAGAGCCCAGAGGTAGCCTGCGTTTCTCATCGGTTCATTTCATATCACAAAGGTACATAGGACCCCCGAGACCTCTCCCTCCTGCTCTCTCTCACTGTTGGCTGTAACTTTTATAGTTGGACCACAAGGTTGTTGTCAGACTTCTCCGTGGTAAAGTTACTCCACCCTCTTCCTTTTAGTCTACAGTCTTCAATAGGAAGTCGCTTCATGCATCCCAAATGTACAGTAAACCACACCGCCTTGAGGGCAGACGATCTACAAAAAGCACCCAGAATTCCTCTGAACAGAGCATTCTCCTCTTCGCCTATTCCATCATCTGCTTGTGTCGCTGTGGACTCCTGGATCTTTGTAACCCAGTACTACTCTGTGCTTTTTAAATGACACTTGCTTCTTTCTTCCTTGGCTTATCAGCATTCCCCCCACTAAATCTGTTCTGAGACAATCTCATTCCATGGGGTTTTAACAGGCAATCCTCTTAAAATAGTTTCCGGAGGCAAGTCATTTGAGGTCACAGTGCTAGAAAAAGAGAGCTTGATTGCAGGACTTGTCAGATCTTTTAATGTGCTAACAGTGTGAGCAGAGGGTCCCTCAGAGGAGACCCTGACAGGCAACACTTCCCACAGTTCTTTTCTAGAACCCTGGTCTGCAGGGAGTGGGAGGAGGGCACACATGGGAAAATTATCTATCTGTAGGTCTCACCTTCCCCTGGGAACCTGTTGTTCAAAACAAAGATTATGTTTGTTTGTTTGTTTGTTTGTTGCAGTACTGGGGAATTGAATGGGGGCCTCACAAATGCTTTTTGCAAGCCCTCAACCACTGAGCCATACACTCAGCCAGTTTTTTACTTTGCATTTTGAGACAAGGTTTCACTAATTTGCACAGGCTGCCTCTGGCCTCAAACTTGCAGTCCTCTTGACTATGCCTCCTGGGTTGCTAGGATTAAAGGCGTGCACCACCACACCCCACTAAAGATTATGTTTGATCCTGCCTTTTTCTCTCCACTAATTAGTACTGAGAAGATGCTAAGGAAAAGCAGTTGGATGAGTAGAAGGATGGACAGATGGACAGATAAGTGAGTAAAAAGATGAGTGGATGGGCGGACGGATGGATGGATGGACAGGTGGATGGGTAGGTAAATTGTTATATAAATGGACACATAGACACATGGATAGATGGATGACTAGACAGAAGGATTTGTGGCTCATGGATGGATAAATAGGTTGGCAGGTGGATGGAGATGACGGATGATGGATAGGTTGAAGAATAGAAGGACTTGAGGTGGGTAGCTGTATGGGTGAATGAGTGGGTTAGTGGATGGGTGGATGGATGGGTGGACCAATGGGTTGATAAGCAAACGGCTGGGTAAATAGATGGGTTGATAAGTGTGTGGATGGATAAGTGTATGGATGGATAGGTTGGCAGGTGGATGGATAAGTAGATATTGACAACTGTTTTTGACAGTTCCCTTTATCAGTACTAAGAATATCTCTCACCTCTCAGTTACCCACAAGCTCCCAGATTAAGGGTTGAGGTATTGTTCACTGCTAACAGGCAGCAGTGAAGGGAGAGACCATTTATTGTACCCTAACTGTATGCTAGGTCTGTAGCATGCTCTTCCATCCTAATAATAACCTGGGAAGTGGTATTATTATTATTTCTCTCCATTATTCAGAGAATGAAACTGAGGATCAGAGAAGTCAAGGAATTTGGACAAAGGAATTTGGAAAAGTGATGGGGCTGGAGTGGAGCTGAGATTGAAGTCTGTACTTCCTGGATCGCCCACTGTGGCCCTGGGGTTGTAGCTCTTTGTCATTTCTAATTCCCTTTGCTGGACTCCACCAGGTCAGTGGTGAAATAACAGAGATCTTCAGGGACCTGGGGAAGAGAGAGGCAACGTTACAGGATTGTCCTGTCTTTTCCTCCTGCACAGGCTCCTGAGAGCTCCCAGCTGAGGGAAGGCAGGACACAGACATGCCAGAATCCCAGGAAGCAAAGAGCCGGGAGGTGCGTGTGCACATGTGTGTGCGAGCATTCAGAAGAGTATATGTGTGCATTTAAAGATAGTGTTTCATATAGCCACCTGGATTGCTTCCAAAAAAGTGATTTGAAGTCATTGACATTTAAAAAAAAATCCCTGCCTAGTTAAAATTATGCCATTAAAATTAGAAATAAAATACAAGATTGAAATATAAAGGCAGTTGGGAGCAAAGAGGTATCCTGGCTCTCACAGCAGAAGGAGTAAAAGCCTGGGACAGCCTGTGCTATTAGATACGGGTGAGGAATACGCATCAAGGAAAGACTCCATTATCAGACTATCATCTCTCTACTTTTCTCTTACAAAGTCAACATACTCCATTAAAAATTATTTAAAAGGCATTTTTTTGAGAATATGAGTTTTTCCCCCTTTGCAGTAGATTGAGAGAATATATCGGAATTATATCAGAAAACCTAGATGAAGGTAAATGAGAGCAATTTAACTCTAAGCTGATCTTGAGCTTCCTAGCAACCATGGTAAAAAGGCAAACAAGTTAGCTTTTCCTAATTTTCATGGTCTACTAAAACCAAAGTTTGTCTACAGCCATCCCACCCTGAACATGCCCAATTGTGTCTAAAAGTGAAGTTTAAGGGAAGTAAACTTGTGAGTTTTAAAGAAAGAGAGGCTTCTCTCAGGTGTTAAATCCTAAGAGGGATGTGTTCTCTGGGCCATTCTAGACTCCATGTAACACAGAATGACGCAAAGCAATACAATATCATGGATTATTTATTTATTTATTTACTGCAGTGCTGGGCATGGAACCAAGGCATGGCCTCCCACGTGCTAGATGAGCACCCTCGCCCTGAGCTGTCGTCCCAGCCCTGGATTAGTTTCCTGATGGCAGTTTTGCTTTCCACATCTGAGTCTTTCTCAGATCCACTCTCAGTTACTGCTAAGGGCTCCATCAGTTCGTGGCACTGCGTGGCAGTGCTGGGGAAAGAGTCACTTGATCTGACTTGATCCGGGGACCCAGCAGAGATAATCTAGACAACTGAGGATGGATGTTTTCTGGCAGGAGCAGCAAGTGAGACTCCAGCAGCCTGGGAACAACAGAAGGATAGAAAGGAGGCAGACATGGGGCGGTTAGCATTCGCTAGCAGCCAGGGTTGGGTTGGGGCAAAGGGACCTTAGACTCTTTTCTTTCCAGGAAGGGGTCATCAAGGATTTTGCCCAACAGGAAGAGGCCTCCACCACATCCAGGGAAATGAAGTTGGAAAGTTATGGAGATTCAAGCCCTGGGGCTAGGGCTGGGGCTGGGGCTGGGGCTGGGGCTGGGGCTCAGTGTTTCCCTAGCATGCCTGGGGCCCTGGGTTCCATCCCCAGCACTGCTAGCAAGTGCACACACGCGCTCACGGAAGCCCTCATGCAAAAGGCTCAAAGCCTGGTTCTGTGTGTAGCCAGCTCCACCCTGGACAAATCTCCAAGCCTCTCAGAATCTCAGCTTGCTGTAAGGTGCAGTAAGACTCTCAGAGTCCTTGCTGTAAGGTGGGAACAGTGAGCCCCCTCTGCCACAGGGAATCTCCACTTCCAGCTCCTTCACTTCCTCCTTCTGAGGGATTTGTCCAAGTTCCTTGACCTCTCAGACCTTCAGTCTCTTTCTCTGAATGATAGGGAGAATAATAATCCCTGTCTCCCATGTTATCATAAGGCTGGAAAAGCACGCCACGGGCCTGGCCTCCGGTCAGGGTAAGACAAGTGGGCAGCTAAGTAGATGAGTTTCCTTCCTTCCTTCTTTCCTTCTTCTGTCTTTGCCTGTGGGACAATCTGATGCCCTGGCGCCATGCCCACCCGAGGGAGGGCAGAACCTGATGCCTCTAGAATGGGAATTGTCTGGGTTCCCTGTAGGTTTCACTGTGTCTGTGAAACCCTGAAATAATACCCAAAGTTCTGTGTGTGGGTGCAGTTTGCTGGACAGAGATCCATAGTTCCAGCAAATGCCAAAAGGGCTCCGTGTCCCCTGAAGCCACTGCCACTGCCCCGAGGTCTGGCTCTGGCCGCCCGGCCTGGGCTGCCCCATCTGCAGGTCATCTGCCAGCCTCCCTCACTGCTGGGTCTCTGCCTGGCTCCCTCCTCTGCTGCAGGGTGGGAGGTGGTCAGACTGGTGCCAGGAAATAAAGGTCCCAAAGTGCAATGAGAACGTTTGACAGATCACGTATGGCAGCACAGGTGACCTTCTGTCATCATCCCCAAGCCAGCGATGGAAGAGCAGTTTCGCCTGTATTCTAGAGTCAGGGAAACTGAGGCCCAGAGAGGGCATGGAGGGCACATGGAGCTAGAGATAGTGCTAGGATGGGGTCCCAGTGACAGCTGATTTCTGGTGACATAAGGGCCCGGGAAGCCCTCGGAGGCCTGAGGATGGGAACAGGCCTGCAGGGTCCACTTGTCCAGGTGGTGCCGGCCCAGGGCCCCTGGCTGGGAGAGAGGAACTGGGGGCGAGGTGCATCTGAAATCTAGCTCAAGATCCTCTCAATGAGGTCTGTAAGGGCCTTCAACAGCCTGCACAAAGTGCTGCCCTTTGGTAATCCTTGCACAGGGGCTTGCGGGGGGCTTTTTCCAATTTGCAGCAAAGTCCCCAGAAGGGCATCCAGCAACCCTGTCGGAAACACATTTTCAAAGGCGAGCACATCGGTGTGATGAGACCCAGCTCGGCTTCTAAGGTGAAGCTCTGGAAGTGGCTCCCAGGGCACCTGCCTGCCCGGAAGAGCCAGCTTAGCTGCAGCAGGCGGGAGACAGTACCTATGACATTTTCCTGGGCTTGCCACAGCCAGGAGGAGGGGCGGGGGTGGAAACACTCTTCCCTTGGCTCAGCTGTCCCCAGGGCGCCCCCTCCATACCCACCTGGCCCTTCTCCCACCCTCTCTAGCCCCCATGGAGATCCCAGGCCTGGGGTCGTTTCCTGAGCCACAGTGATCTGCAAATAGGTCCGTCGTCTTCAGGAAAGGTGGGTGGGCCTTCCTAAGTCCCCAGAATATGACCCCACCACTGGCACCTTACAGAAACATCTCCCTGTCCAGGGCCATGGCACGCCTAAGGACCAGGTACCCACCCAGCTCCTCCATCACTCAGCACCCACACTTAGGGAAGTCTCTTTCCCTTCCTACCCTCCCACCCCCACCCCCTGCCTCCAGCCTGATTAATTCCTCCAAATCTGCCACACCACAGTGACTAACCATACTGCTGTCCCACTAATTGGTGCTCAGAGACCTGACAAGTGGACTGGGCATGAGGGGTTCACTTCCATCCCCAAATAGCCCCAGCTTCGCCCTGAAGATGAGGAGGCTGGAACGCTGGGGAACAGAGGGCCCAGGAGCAAAGAGAGGCCCCTCCACAACCCTCTGATTAACTCAGCTCTGCCACTTCCTGGCTGTGTGACCCCCCCAAGCAAGTCATCTCCCTCTCTGAGCCTGGAATTCAGAGTCCTGCATTGTCCAAACTGGGTCTGGCCTCCAGCTTTAGCTCTACAATCTCTTTATTCCTGCTTCTCTATCCAAAGGGCCCAACTGCAGTGGCCTAGTCCCAGCTCTCTGGAGAAAACAAGTGTACATATTATTCCTGCATGTGTGTGCTCATGCTCATTATACATTTTATTCATAGAAAGTGCATGTAGCACCCAATCTAAAAATAATAATAAAATACACTATATTTTCACTATATTTCACTAAATTTCACTATAAATTCCATAGAGCCCATTGATTCTCATAAAATTCTTTCATTGATTCTTGTCCAGCTCCAGTATCAATAGCCAACCGATGGTTGGGACTGATGAATAAGGGTAGCTTGGGCATGAAGACTGGCTGATATTTTCATGTGCGTCTTATGGGAACTGAGAAGGAAACAATGGTAACATATATCAGAACTTTCTTCATTCATCCGTGATGTGAGCAACCTCTTTGCTGAACTGTATAATAGTTTCTAAGTGCAGGAAGAATACTTACCAGATTGTACTTGTGTTATTCACATGCAATAGTTATAAACATTGTAAATGTTAACACTTTCTCTATGACTTGCTAACTTTAGGAAGCCAACCAAAATAAATTAGGCCCTCCTTGATAACACTTGCCAATTCCTGTGGTATAAATACTCTGATTGCAAACTACCAATGTGGTGTTAGTGAATGAGGAGCAGGGGAGGGATGCGGAGGTACCACTCATCATATAGCAGCTCCACGGTATAGGTGGGAGAGAGCATGGATAATAGCAAAATGTAGTAAAACATTAAGAAATGATGAGTGGTTGGTATTTATTTGCTGTTATGATGTATTTTGCTGTGAGTTATGGTATTTGAGTGTCAATAATCACTGTGTATTGCATAATGAGGAATGCGATTGGCCTTGGTCCCTGGTAGCTGCGAGGGAGACTCCAGGTCCTTGGAATTCCAGCGTAACACAGGAGGGCCTTTGTTATTCCTCAGTCCCTCAGATCACACTTGAGTTTTTGCTGAGAGATGAGATGCCTTGGGACGGGGTCTGATCATGGAAAGACAGATGATTAGGAGGTTTGGGCTTTGAGGCTCTGAATTCCAGAGTGGGGTTCAGTCACGTGGCCAGTGGTTCAATCAACCTGCCTATGCCGTGAACCCTAGTAAAAGCTGTGGACACGGAGGCTCGGTGGAGCTTCCTGGTCTGTAAGCATAGGACTTGCTGAGGGAATGACCCAGCCTGGTCCCACAGAGACAGCGTGGATGCTCTGGGCCAGGGATCCTCTCACCTCCTCTATGGTTTCTCCATTCAGCTGTGCTGATTTCATCCCTTGTAATGAAATGGTGATTGTAAGTCTTGCAACTCCCTGAGTTCCAAGAGTCATTCTAGCAAGATATCAAATGGGAGGGGTGTCTTGGGAATCCTTGAATTTGTAGCCAGCTGGTCATAGTGAGAGTGGCCTGGGGACTCCTGATCTTGCAGCTGGCATTGAAAATGAGGGTGGTCTTATTGGTGACTGTGCCCTTCACCTGGGGCATCACACGCCAACTCTGGGAGATTGGGATCAGAAACGGGTGGAACTGCAGCTACCAAGCAGGTAGCAGAATAGAGTTTAACAACCCGCTCCCACATGTCCCAAAACTTTAACGACAGGCTCTTGGTAGACTGATCCCAGCCCCACCATCCAAGGCCACCTCTGCACCTTCCGTCACACTGTTCCCACCGCCAGGCTGCCCTCCTTACATGCATCACTGCCTTATTCCACCACTTATTTGTCAAGTCTTTCTAGAGCATGTGCTGTGGGCCAACCGCTGTACCAGGTGCTTGGGAAAGTGAAGCAAATAGGTACCATCTGCAGTGGGCCCCACTCAGCTCCCCAGGGCCCTTTGTCTATGTGTCTGTCCCCTCTCTTACCTCATGCATCCTCCTCGCATTGCCTACACTTGGGGTTCTGCTTCAAAGGCCTCCTTTGGATTTGGAGCTACCAGAGCCAACCCGAATGTTTGTTAAGAGAGGACAAGTTCAATAAATTTGGCTCATCCAGTCAAAGGATTCCTGGATAGGATCTCAAAAGACCAAAGGAAATGGGAACTTGCTCACGTGGACCTCTCTATGCCGAGTTGCCAGGTACAGGAGAAAAACGTGCAAACTGAATTGTTCTATGTTCACGGCCAACGAGAACCACGGTATTTCAAAAAATTGTATATGGAGAGCTATATGCATACATGTCATTGTTTTGCTTTGTTTTGTTTTGTTGAAACAAAAGTGTTGGTATATAGCCCTGGCTGTCCTGGAACTTACTATCCTCCTGCCCTACCCTCTGAAGTACAGGGATTACAGGCATGCGCCACCATGCCGGGTTATACATGGTTATTAAAAGTAGCTATAGTGGTGTATAGCACATCATTGTTGTTGTTGTTAGGTGCTGTCCAGCCAGATCTGACTCATAGCAACCGTGTGTACAACAGAACAAAACACTACCCGACTCTGTGTCACGCACATGATGTTTTTTATATTTAAGCCCATTCTTGTAGTCACTGTGTCAATCCATCTAGTTGAGGGTCTTCTTTTTTTTTCCTTGACCCACCACTCTCCCAAACATGATGTTCTTCTCCAGGGATTGGTCCCTCCTGATAACATGTCCAAAATATGTAAGATGCAGTCTAGCCATCCTTGCTTCCAAGAAGCACTCTGGTTGCACTTCTAGGATGGATCTGTTGGTTCTTTTGGCCATCCATGGTATATTCAATATCCATCTCCAGCACTATAATTCAAAAGCATCAATTCTTCTCCTGTCTCCCTTATTGGTTGTCTAGCTTTCATATAGTACACAGAAGATAGTCAATAAATATCAGTCCAATGAATGAGTGAGTGGGTGAATTAATGCCTTGCTGCATCTGGAAGCAAAAATGAAGATAGGAGAGAGTTTTAGTTGTTTACTTTTTTTAATCTTATGTACTTGTATAGTGATTGTTTTCTCTTTGTATGTGTTCTTTTTTTAGTTTATATTTTTAGCCTTACAAAGGGTAATTTGCATGCAACAGAATTCACCAATTCTAAGCTCACAGTTCCATGAGTTTCCATATGTATATAACAGACATGTAGACAACAGCACAGTCCTAGTATAGAACATTCTCCTGACCCCTTAAATTTCCCTGTCCCTAGAGTCCAACCTTGCCTCCGGTACTGGTCCTGAGAAAGTTAGGTCTGCAGATGAACGTGTGTGTAGGGGGGACACCATCTCCTTTGAGGGCTTCCAAGCAATGAGTGTGTTCCTGAGAACAACCCTATTTAAGTCCCCACCGCTTTGCATAGCATGCAGCTCCCCATTTTGGAAATTGGGAAAGGGGTACTCAGAGAGGGGAAGGGCTTGCCCAAGATCACACAGCTCAGAGGAGGTAAGCTGAAACTTCACTTCCTGCCATGTTCAGCCGCTGGGAGGCTTGGAAGTCTGGGAGGCTGGGAGCGAGCGAGCGAGCGAGAGAGAAAACATCTCAGAAAGGGTCAGCTGCTGGGAAGCGATGAAGGATGCTGGGCTCGGCTGTCCTGCCTGCCTCTGGCCTCATATCCCTGGGGCACAGCTGGGATCACAGAAGGCTGCCACTTCTCGGAAAGACCACTGTGTCTGCTCTCCCTTGTCCCTGTGAACAAGCCTAAGCGGCCCAGCTGGGATCCGGCTCACTTCCCAGGAAGAAGCAAATGGAGAGTCCCTCCCCACCAGCAGGGCAGAAGGGCAAACCTCAGGGCTGCAAGGAAAGGTCGAGATCCTCCCTGGAGCCAAGGCCACCTGCTTCGAGTGCTGCTCTGTCTGTCTGCCTAGTACATGTCCCGTCCCCTCCCCACCAATAAAGCAGGAACAATAATCCCCTTTTTAAAGCCCCTGCACTCCCTACTTTTGGGCTCTGGGACACAGGAGCACAGCCTCTGGCCGTCCATAATCAAGAGACAGATGTTGCCAACATCTGGAGGCCAGAAAGGCCCACTTTATGCCTGCGGCTGGGAGGAGGCTTCCGGGGGAGGAGGACCCACCTGCCACTCACCTGGACAGGGACCACTTCACTGACAGGAGGCTCCTGGGCCCTGACCAGGGCCCCCAGGCTTTGGAGGCCTTTTGAAGGGGAGGCTGGGCAGGCACTGCCTGCCAGGAAGGGACTTCAAAGACTCCCCTAATCCCTGTGACATTTTCTGACATAGGAGTTTGCTTTTTTATGCTGCAGATCAAAGCCCAGAGCTTTATAAATAACCCTCATAAAAGCCAAGGGTCTTGTAAAGTTAAACAATAAGTCACAAAGAGTGTGAGCCTTTGGAGGCAGGAGAGAGGATCAGGGATCCAGCCCCTACCCCTGCTCTGCCATGCTGGGTGTCCACCCACCCCCAAGCCCTGGCTGAGCAGAGAGATTGAAGGCTCTGTGGGAGGTCAAGGGGGTCTGGGGGCGCTGGGTGGGACTTGGAGGCTCCTTTCTCATTCACTTCCTGCCATCCCTCCACATGCATACTGGGGCTGAGCTGGCCATTCATTCATTAAATCCTTCCTTCACTCATTCATTCCTTCAGTCAATCAGTTGACAAACATTCCCCATACATTCCCATGCAAGGCAAGGCTAAGGCTCATGAACTTTGGCGTTACTGGGGTTAGAATTGCAGCACGGCCCCTTCCTAACTGGGTGACTTGCAGCAAATCCCCTAACCTCTCTGATCCTCAGTTTCCTCATCTTCAAATTGGGGACACATTTTAATACTGCCCTAAGAGGGTTATTGGGTGGCCTCAGTGGGCACCGCCTATGATAAAGGCTCAAAACATGACTGTGATTACAATTATCAGATGGCAACAGTGGTAATCAATGGTGGTCCCCGTGGAGGGGCTTCTTTTCTTTGCCCGGCTCTCCCCCTCCCAAACAACTTCCCTTTCTGCATGGACCAAGGTGGGAGGTGGGGTGTGGTTCATGTTTTCCATGAATCAGCAGGGCTGTGCATGATCACCCAAGGGGAGGTTGTTGCAGAGCCAGAGGGACAGGAGTCCAAGTCCTGTGTTCAGCACTTCCCAGCTGTGTGCCTTTGAGCCCATATCTTCCCTCTCTGAGTCTCAATTTTCTCCTCTGTAAAATGGGGACAGTGCAGGGGTCCAGGCAGGGTGGGTATATCGAGTGCCTGGCATATTGTTTGTTGCTGTTGGTAAGTGCCGTCAAGTTGGGTCCGACTCAGTGACCCTATGTACAACACAACAAAACATTACCAGACACTGTGCCGTGCACACCATGTTTTTATGTTTGAGCCCATTATTACGGTCACTGTGTTTCTTCTCATTTTGAGTTGTGCCACATTAGCAAAAGGACGTCCCAGGGGTTTTACTCCTTTCTTATCATTAAGGTTGATTCTACTTTGAGGAGGCAACTCTTCCCCACTCGTTTCTTGAATGTCTTCCAGCCCGGGGGGGCTCATTCTCCAGCAATGTATTTGCCAATGCTTCTCTGCTACACATAGGGTTTTCAATGGCTAATTGTTTTTGGAGTGGGCTGCTGGGTCCTTCTCCCTAATCTCTCTTAGTCTGGAAGCTCAGCTGAAACCTGTCTACCACGGGTGAGGGACACATTCTCCCCTTCTCTACCAAACTGCCAGGGAAGCAGAAACTGAGCCCCAGCCAGACTGTGACAGGCTCCCAGAAGAAGCAGGGGACACAGCTCTAGCTAAAACTGAGGACTTGGGTGGGGCCCCTAGATGAAAGGCACATCCTCCTCCCTTTCAGGCAGGGCAGGAGAAGAGGAGGGGGAAGGGAACCCAAGCGTGACACCCCTGGGTATGTACAGGTGGCAGGTGGGGGGCGGGGGAGCTGCTGGCTTCACATCTGCCTGGGTTACTTAGTGACTGTGTGACTATGGACAAGTCATTTCACCTCTCTGATCCGCAGTCTCCTCACTTGTAAAAGGGAGAAGTCTCCTGACCCCACAGAGTCACATGAGAACTGAGGCACAGCTCCTCTCTCTCTTTGAGGACTTGCTACTCAAAGTCACATGCCATACTTCAAAGTGCAAAGGGCAAAAACAGGTATTTTGAAAGCTTGGGACTCCCCCAGCTGCAAATTCTAACTAGCAGCAGCCTACAGTTGCCATCCTTCCAGGGGGGTCTGTGGATTATTTTCTGGCTGCTGACATGGAAGGTGGCCTCTGCCACCTCTAACATGGTGGGCACCCATATGGGAAAATCATCACCCCTGCTTTCATACTGTCTCTCACCGTGACACACAAGCCTCCACAGCACAACTAGCTGACATACATGTGGGGGGCGCATAGTAGGTGTGTAGTAAATGCTGTGGACTTTTTGGCCCCTCTCCCAGTAGAAATTTCCAGGGGAAGAGCCAGGCATCGGTACAGAGACAAAGAGGGATAAGAGTGGCAGATGATGGAGTTCCCTCAGGCCCAATTGTTGTTGTTGTTGTTAGGTGCCATGGAGTCAGTATCCGACTCATAGAGACCCTCATAGGATTTTCAATGGCTGACTTTTTCGGGATTGCCTTGGGAGTGGATTGCCAGGCCCTTCTCCCAGCAGGCCCACTTAGCAGCAACCTAATCCTGAAACAGTCAGCCATTGAAAACCCTATGAGGGTCACTATGAGTTGGATACCGACTCGACGGTATCACTTAACAACAATTTAGAGCTAAGAAGCACCAGGACTCAAGGTGGTGGGGCATTGGGGCTGGGATCAAACCCAGGCCTGGCTGATGCAGATCAACTTCTCCTGCTCCTCTTATAGGTATAGAAGGTGGGCAGCCCAGAGCCAGCATCTCCTGGGCAGCACTGATCTGCCCAGGCCAGTCCACTCCGGAGCAAGCAAATTATCACCCAGAGCTGGGACCTGGGCTGGATAGTTCCTAGTCCAGGGCATTCAGATGTCCCTGCTGTGATGCCAGCTGCCAGCATCAAGGTTTGCTGTAAAGGCTGAGGTTGGGGAGTGAGGGAGGTGCAACACCAGTGAATTCCACTCACCAGGTGGGAAGGAGCCAGACATTGACCCAGCGTGGACCAGCACCTACCACGTGCCAGGCCTCGAGCTGCAGGCCAGGGCTGCAGTGCACACATGGCCCTGGGAAGCTGCTGATTCATCCAGTGTGATGTCAGTGAGAGAACTTCCTGCCAGAGATGACAATTGAGTGGGACAGAAAATAATTAGGTGTTAACCTAGGAGAGCTAGGTGTGGTGGTGCATGGCTGGAGAAGCCTGAGCTACATAGCAAGGAAGAGAAGGAGGAGGAGAAGAGGGAGAAAAAGGAGAGGGAAGATGTTGTTAGCTTGGGACCAGAAAAGGCATCTCCACAGCAGAGGCGAAGATAAGAAGGTGCATAGTCTAGACCCCCACCTGCAACAGGGAGGCTCAGAGAGATTGAGTGACTCGCTCAAGGCAACACAGCAAAGACACTTTGGATCCAGATCAGCCTGATCAATGTGGGTGCTGGGGAGCTATTTACCTGGGCTCCTCCCAGAGCCTCTAGGGTTTACAACCTGCACCCTTGGCAAGTCACCTCCCCTCCCTGGACTTCAGTTTTCTCATCTGCAAAATGAGGCCCAAGACAAGCTCCCTCCAGCCCCCCACATTCCACACACCTGTTATAGCCCCATTTCCCACCGACCTCATTAGGGCAGGTGGCCTAGAAGCAGTGGTCTCCAGGAGACGCACAGAGAGAAGGCCTGTACCAACTAGGGCAGGCACAATGGGACCCCTTGGGAGTTTCTGGCCTAATTGGCGGTGGTCCCCAGGGAGCTGGGCCAGCTTTATAGTGATCATTTCGGGACATGGGAAACACATAGTGGGGGGTCTCCAAGGCAGCTCCTGGCCAGAGGACAGGCCTCCCACACCTGACTGACCCATGCACGGTCTCTCCCACAGTGACTTTCTCTTGATTCCTGAGGCTCTTTGTGACCTCAGTACCCACCTGCCAGAGAAGCCGCCCTCTGGCCCTGGGAAAGAGAGGGCCGCCCGCAGAGCCTCAGAATGTTGGAGGCAGCTTTTGGGGGGATCCCTGATGTCCCAAACCTGGGTCCTTCATCTGGAAAATGAGGGTGATGAGGCCACCTCATAAGCAAGGCGTGGACCCTCCCTGAACCTCAGTTTCTTCATCTGTAGAATGGTGTGTATCTGCCGGGCATGGTGGCGCATGCCTGTAATCCCAGCAGTTTGGGAGGCGAAGGCATGAGGATCGCAAGTTCAAGACCAGAGGCAGTCTGTGTAATTTAGCGAGACCCTGTCTCAAAAAGTTAAAAAGTGGGCTAAGGGTGCAGCTCAGTGATCCAGCACTTGCAGAGCACGGAGGTGCGAGGCCCTGGGTTCAACCCCCAGTACCAAAAAAAAAAAAAAAAAAAGAATGGTGTGTATCTGACCTGCCACGTTAGCACAAGAATTAAGTACCACATAATGATAATAGTGCATAACTATTGAACACTTACTGTGTGTGGTGACTTTTTAGAGGTTCTGTGCGTGGCAATTCTTTTAATCCTCCCAGAGATCTCAGGAGGTAGTTCTTGTTGTTCTTCCCATTTTACATCCAAGCAAAGAGAGGCACCAAGAGGTTACGGAACTCACCTGGACACTTACAATGGGTGAGCCCAGAGGAGCCTGGGAAAAGGGTAACTATCATTTTTGTTCTCTTCTGTCCAGAATCCATGCCTCACCCACACTCCCTGCCCTTCTGGTATCTTCCGGCCCCTTCTGGGCAGTGACAGAGGGCATCTTTCTTGGGGTCACCTGGGGAATGGAGTTGCAGATGCTTTTACTTTTTTTTTTTTTTTTTTTTGCAGTACTGGGGTTTGAACCCACGGCCTCACGCTTGCTTGCTTTGCAAGTGCTAGACCACTGAGCTGCACCCTCAGCCCATTTTTTTACTTTTTGAGACAGGGTCTTGCTAAGTTATGCACGCAGACTACCTCCGGTCTCAAACTTGTGATCCTCCTGCCTCTGTCTCCCAAGTTGCTGGGATTACAGGTGTGGGCCATCTCGCCTGGCTGCAGATGCTTTTACTTTAACTAAAGTTTGACCTCAAAGAAACTTCCTGGCCATATGAGCTGTGGGCAGAAGAGTGTGTCCCCCATAATCAAGGCGCAGGGATGCTGAGCTATAAACCTATCCCAAGGCAGCCTTAGGAATGGGGGTCCTCTCTCAATTCCTACCAGCCTTAATGTTCTAGAAGCCTGACGGCACTTTGGCGTGCAAGGTGCCACCTCCCTTCTGTGTTTCTTCCTGGGCTGGGGATGCCAGGCTATGGTCTGGCACTGGGAGGAGGGGCGGTTCCCCATTGACAAGATCCTGGGATTGGCAAGAACACCCCCTTCCCTGCCCCAAGCACACTGGCCCCCCAGCGCAGCTGAGCAGCGTTTCTGCTGCCTGCAGGCTCATTTATCATTCCGAGGGGGGCATCACTGCTGTGAGGTCCCTGGGGATGGCTCCACCATGGTTCCGTCTGATTGAAATCCAGGCCCAGCAAAGGCTCGGCATGGAAAGTGGTGGCCCGGAACCGGAAATAAATAACACTGCAGGCAGGAGGCACAAATCTGCCGATAATTACAGCATATCCTGATTAAATGGGGTGCATAAATAAATATTTCAGCTTAGAAGATGAATTGTCTAGGAGGCCTGCCTTGGCTGGCCTGGCTCGGAGCTCCTCTAGCCAGCTTCCTCTTCACAGGGGCAAAGCACAGGGCCTTGGCTCAAGTTACTGTGTGGCCTGGGACCAGTCATTCCCCTCTCTGAGCCTCACTTTCCTCATCTGTCACCCCTCTGCCAAGCTCACAGGCCTGTGATCACAAATGGTAACAAACAAGGAATGTGGGGCCTGGCAGGCTTGGGTTTGGATCTCAGCTCTGGGAGCATCACTGTGCCTCAGTTTCCATGTCTGTAAATCAGGGGGATGGGAAGAGCCAGTGGATGTTCTGAGCCCTGCCTGGAGCGTGGAAGGTTATTCAGCAGGTGGTTGCTGCTAATAGTAGAACAAACGCTATGGCACCCTTGAGTCCCAGCAGTGGCTGTCATGACACACGGAGGTCAAAAGTGAAGATGCAGCCTTGGGTCAGGCCCTCCCTCTCTACTCCCGCATGGAGTCCCTGCGAGAGACCTCTGTGCTTGCTGCTACAGATGTCACCTCGTCATTTCCGTGAGGCAGAGCCATAATAGGAAGGGGAGGGGGAGAGGAGGGAGAATCATCCTGGAAAAGTTTAAATCAATTAACTCCCTTCCAGAAAACAGGCTGGGAAATGTAATGGAGAAATAATGACTTTTCTCCACAGGCTTAAATGACATAGACCAGGGCCCAGCGAGGAATCAGGGAAACAGGCTCGAGAGCACTGTTTCTGACAGCGTTGTGCAAGTCTCAGTCCTTTTCTGAGCCTTAGTTTCCCCATCTGTACAAGGAGAGGGCTTGAAGCAGCATCAGGAATGCTGATGAAAGGCACACCTCCTGGGACCTGTCCCTCTCCTTCCCAGAGCAGACATCACTAATAGGCTGCAGCACCATCTTCCCTGACTCTGGGGGGGGGGGGGGGCAGCAAAACAGCCCAAAGCCAGCACTCTGGGAATTTCCTCTCAATAGATCAGACCTGGCACACAAGCACTAGACTGGGTTTAGATGGCCTCCAGGTCCCCGTCTAGCACAAGGCCAGTGTTAGCCAATGGTGGTAATATTGCTATTATAGACCCAGTCTATCATGACACTAATAACAAAGGTGAACATTCACTGAGTGTTACTCAGCTAGGGGCCAAGTACTATTCTAAATGCGTTCATATATTAACTCACTGCAACCTCACAACCACCAGACAAGGCAGTTATTATTATTGTCCTCATTTTAGAGACAAGAAAACCAAGGCCCAGAGAGGGGAAGTCATTGGCCCAAAGTCACACAGCTAATAAGTGATGAGGTTGGGATCCAGACCCATGCCCCTGTCTCACCTGGGAAAGTCCAGAGGGGATAAAATGACCCTTCTCTTCTCTTGCCGTTGGACGTCTGGGGAAGAATGCCTCCATGCATCCATGCTAAGCTCTGTGCCAAATGCATCTCCCATGTTATTAGTTTGGAACCCTAACTGTCCTCATTTTCTGGACAGGCTCAGAGGGGTGAAAGGAACTGCCAGATATCATATGGCTGACGGTTTGCTCAGGATGCGGTGGGCTGGCCCTGTCGTTCCTCCTCACCCTCCCTCCCACCCATCTGTCCTGAGAGGAATGGCGCCTGTTTGTCCTGGGATTTCCAGCGCTCCTGCCCAGGCCCTGGCACCTGGAGCTGCAGAATCAATGAACCCTGCAGCCAATGCTACAGGGCATGACAACCCTTCCATTGCCAGCCTTAGGCTCCCTGTCCCTGTCCTCGGCTGACCCACCTGCTCTAGCTGGGTGACCTCTCCCCTCTGCTCTTGGCCCCAGATGACCCTGGGGGCTTCTGGTCGGGTTCCAAATCCATCATCGTGGAGAGCACTGTCCCAGCCCCGTCTGCTCCCACCTGTCTTCCTCCTGACACCTCAGAGAGGATGGTTCTGGGACAGAGGGGGAGGGTCCCAACCCAGGAGACTCTCGACCCACTGAGGTCTCTCCAGTGTCCCCTTGTTACTTCCCAACAGCCACTCCCCACCAGTGGGAGCCTTTGGTCAAATATTGTGGAGCCTAACATATAAGACAGCTAAAAGCAGAGGGATCTGGTGGGTGGGTGTGGGCTTTGGGGGAGATCTACCTGGTGCCCAGCTCCCTCCTTCCCCCCAGCACCCCCCAGGAGGAGTCTCCCAGGCAACCTCCAGAAGCCACAGCGGGAGACTGTCCAGGGGGCCAGGAGACCATGGTCTGAGTTCCCAAGTAGCCATTGGCTGTCTGTGTGACCTGGAGCCAATCTCTTCCTCTTTCTGGACCTCAGTTTGTCCATTGGCAACATGACAGGATTGAGCCCAGTAACTTTCAAACCTTTATTGTTGGAATCATGGACACTTTCTTTTTTTTCAAATGAAGTCACACAGTGAACCTCAACATGAAAAGGATGAGGTTGCACATGCCCTGGTTGAAGTTGGCAAGGAAGATGGTAATGGCGACCCCAGAGCACTGTCTCTTCCATCAACTTTCTGCCCAGCCCTGCCACCAACTAGAGGGCCCTGGAACATCTTCCTAAAACCCTAACATTCCTAGAAAGATTTCTGAAAACACAGGAATTGCTATTTCTTTTCAAGCATTTCATCCTGAAAATCTTCAAACATATAGCCAAGTTGAAAGACATTTACAATGAATGCTTAAATACTCACCACCTGAGGTCTGCCATGAATATCTGACTGTGCTCACTGTATCAAACAAGGACACCGTCCTGCTCTGCAAACTCTCATGACTCAGAGAGGGCTATGCTGGGGTGGCTGTGTCCTTTTTGGGAAGTCCTATGAATTGGTCCAGGCAACACCAGCCCCGGTCATGAACAGACTATGGCATTTGGGGACCCAAGAGCAGCTCGTTTCTCATGAGAAAGTTTGAAGCCTGTAAAAAGGGTCATTGGTGGATAGGTGGACAGCTTTCTCCCACAGTGACTCAGGGTTCCAGTTTCTGTCCATATTTGGGCCCTGCCCTGCCCTAGAAGGACTGCAGCCATCCCACTGTGGAGTTCAATCCCACTGTGGAGTTCGATCTCATCAGACCTCAGAATCTAAGCAGGGTCAGGCCTGGTTAGTAATTGGATGGGAGACCACCTGGGAACACCACGTGCTATAGGCTTGGGAGAAGGACCCAGCAATCTACTCCCCCCAAAACAATCCACCATTGAAAACCCTATGAATAGCAGAGAAGCACTGACAATAGTGTTTTGCCTGTTGTACAAAGGGTCGCTATGAGTCAAACACTGACTCCATGGCATCTAACAACAAGGAAAACTGCCCTAGAATGGTTGATGCTCTGCTTCGAGGCAAATTGAAGTGAGCAGGAAAGCTGTTGGAGAGGAGATAGGATAGGACCTCATCTTATTCCAAGCTTACTCCTGTTTCACTGGTGAGAGCAACGCACACAGCCATCCTGGAACTAGTCTCCTGCAGGGCACTGCTCCCAGCATCCATTACATCCCTTGGAAAGGGGCTTGGATTTCAGGGATGACGTGGCTGTCCCAGCCAGTCCCATCTGGCTGACCCAGCCCCCTGCCCCAGTATCCTGAGTTATCCCAGCCAGCCCATCTCTGTGCTACCTCATGCCCAATCAGAGGGGGCCTGGCTAACTATTCTGAGAAGTTTAACCTTGTCCAGCAGACAACATGGGACTCTTGCTGTATACCTGGGCTCTGTGTCAATCCTTGTCCATACAGAGATGAACAAGACCAGGGCTCTTTCATTAAATACCTTCTAGAACATGGAACAGACAACTCTCACCTCTTAGCTTTACCTTTCCTGCCAGAAAGTCCATGACATTTTCCATCTTGCAAAGGTGTTTGCATCTAATATTGGAAAAAAAGGGTAGAATTCAATAAATCTTTTTTTTTTTTTTTGAGACAGTGTCTTACTATGGAGGCAAGGCCATCCTCAAACTCACTATCCTCCTCACTTAGCCTTCTGAGCACTGAGATTGTAGGTGTGCACCACCACACCTGGCCTTGAACTGAGGCTCAGAGAGGTACAGTGACTAACTCAAAGTCACACAGCCAGTTTGGTTTCATAGCCTGATCTATTGGGCTCCACTGGGGCATATCTTTATGCCACAGAGGTTTTTGTGACTAAGCACAAAGACAGTAAATTGGGTCCTTGTCACAAGGGTGGTTTGAAAGACAACGGTGTGCCTTCTCCGTTAACAATGGCATGAACATATTTTAAGGCAATGGGATGGCGTCTCTGAGCAGTAATGGTTTACAAAACGGCTGCTAACAGTTTAGTAGATCCCCTCACTGCTGGATCCCAGCCAGAGAGGGACAAGGGAAAAGGGTGCTTTGCTGGAGCTCTTGGACTGAGCTCAGGAAGGCTGGGCAGGAGGCCGGACCCAGCCTATCCATGACAAAGGGCCCAATCAATGCTATCTCTCCAGACCATGCCTAGCCAGACATTGATTTCCACCATTGCTGTTAACTCCTTGTTTATGTAACGCCTGAACTTTGCACAACTGAGCCGCTGAACGTGCCAAAGAGGGGCCTGTTGCCATGAAAACCAGGCTGCTCACGACAGCCGGGATGCAGCCGTGTCCCTGTTTTATTGGCCTGTGCTGAGTGTATTTTAACCTTGATAAGTCAATAACTTTTTATACTAAAGAAGATCTGCCAGTAGGGCTTAAGAGAACCTGAGAGGGCCTGCTGGCCTTTCCAGGTCAGAGGGGAGGCGGGGCGGCTGGCTTTAATCCCTGGGAAATCTCCCTGCCATTCAAAGCCTGGGAGAACCAGGCCCAGCCGGCCAGAAGACAGAGATGACCTTGGGGGTGGAGGTGGGGGTGGGGTGAGGCCCACCCCACCTTCAACCACTGTTTCCTGTTTGTTAAGGCCTCCAGAGAAATCAGAAACACTCCTTGGCAAAGAGACCCAGCAGGGTTCAAATCCCGGGTCCACCCTCTGTGTGACCTTGCATGGGGCCAAGGACACCAGCCTCAGAGAGTCCACATCTGTAACACAGCCAGTGGTTTCTCTTCTTGGGTTTGTGCTGGGTGTAAACAGGTCAAAAATGCAAACCTACCAGGGGTTAGTGCCTGGTCCACAGAGGCTCCTGAATGACTCTCATTATTATCCATATATTTTATAAAAATAAATACTGGTTAGAGCCAGGTGCCATGACACTCACCTGTAATTCCAGCGACTTAGGAGGTGGAGGCAGGAGGATGGTCAGCTGGAGGCCAGAGGTAGCCTGTTTAATTTAGCAAGTTCTTGTCTCAAAATGAAAAAATAAAATATGGGCTGGGGGTGCATTTCAGTGGTGGAGCACATGGAAAGTGTGTGCAAGGTCTTGGGTTGAGCCCCAAGTCCTGGGGGTGGGAGAAGCATTGGTTATATCCGTAGATCCCAATTGGTGGGCTTGGGGAAATGTTAGCCCCTTTTTCTCATTAGTGTCTTGAGATGGGCAGGGCTGAGGTCGATAGCCCCAATTGTCAGATGTGGAAACTGAGGCCCAGGGAAGTTGGCTGTCTTCTCCAGGGATCACAGGATAAAAAGGCAGTGCTGAAAGAACCAAGCTTCCTGACACCCAGCCCAGTATTCTTTCAAATACAAAAACACAAATGCAGAAACAGGCCTTGGAAGCTGCTGCATCTCTGACATCCAACCCCAGACTCCTGGCAGACATCACTAATTGATGGCAGCACAGCGCTCTTTCTCTCCTGAGCCTGGCTGAAACTCAGGACCCTCTTCAGCACCGAGCTGTGTTTCAGGTGGGACAGATATGGAACTGTGAGCCCCTAAAGGGGCTCTGGGTTCAAGTTTCACTTTGGGCCCAAACTTACTGTGTGACCTTGGGCAAGTACCTTTTCCTCAAAAAGGACATCTAATGACTGCTGGATTCTCAAAGGGGTCTCTGAGCTCGAACGGTTCCCCACATCTCCTGCTTCCTGTCCCAACTCTGCCCTCCTCCTAGACCCTCAGAATCTTCTGGAACACCATCAGCAAATATTGACCTAGAAGCTATTATGTGCCATAGCTGTGCAAGGTGTTAGGGACCCAGTGGGGAAGAAATGACCAAGGTCTTTCCCTGAACTGAGCTGAGACAGGGAGACAGAAAATAAACACATCAGCCCAGCAGGGCCCAGAGAGTTGCCAACATGGGAGAGGGAAAAGCAAAAGGCAGGAACTCTGGAAAAAACAACCTGCCTGAGGAATTCAGGGAAGGCTTCTCTGTGCAGGTGACATTTCAGCTGAGACCTGAAGTACAATGAACCAGCTGTGCAAAAAGCAAAAGGAAGGCTGTTCCAGGTAGAGGGAACATTTTATGCCAGGCCTTGAGATGGAAAACAGTACAGTGCATCAAGCAGCCCACGGGAGCTGGAGTGGCCTGAGGGGGCAAGGAGCAGGGTCAGTCCCCCAGGCCACCTGTGCCTCCTCAGCCTACACCTGGCTTGCCCTCCCCCTGGCCTCCTTGCCCCACCCCCAGAGGGGCTCCCGGCACTGGGGCAGGGCAAGTGAATGACAAGGTTACAAGCGCCCCTGCTCTCCCCTTTTCTCCTGGAGAAGCATAAAGAGCTCTTTCTTTTGGGCTTATTAATAGCTCTGATTAAATTATCTCTGAAAACCCTATGTGGTGTGCACCAACGGGGCTTGGCTCCCTCCCGGCTCTGGCCTAGATTACAGCAACCAGGGCAGGTGAGGCAACCGGGGGTGGGGTGGGAGGCTGAGGCAGCCTGCTCCCCTGCCAGGAGACAGCCGCCTCTGCCTTCCCAGCCCCCACACGGCCTCTGACCCCCCCCTTGGGATGTTCCCAGCTCCCCCACCTGGCATGCCAGGCCTTTGAACCTGCCGATGCCTCACCTTTGCTCTTGGCTACCTCCTGCCCCTGGTTCCCAGGCCCCTGCCATTGTCTCTCTCTCCCTTGTAACCTGGAAGGGTGCCTGTGAGTTCCCTTATCTGTGCCCCAAGGAAATCTAAATTCTACGCAGTCTATGTCTCTGTCACTCTGTCACTGCAGATCCGGGTTCAGGGCACAGGACAGTTTCCTAGGACGAGCTGCATGCTTGAGGAATTGGCAGAGGTAAGCGGGGTAGCCGGGTCTGGATGTATGAGAGCCTAACTAACCTTATAAATGGGGGAGAGTGGGAGCCAAAATTCCAGGCTCCAGGCCCTCTGAGCAATGCTTATATGGCCACAAAACCCACTTCACAGAGGGGGGAAACTGAGACACAGAGAGGATGAGTCACCCAGCCGGGGACTGAGTCAATCTAACTCCATTCTCTCCTCCTCTTCATCTTCCTCCTTTACAACAAAACAGAATAAAACAAAAATATGGGCCACATACACTCAGAGATTTGCAGAATAGGTCAACAAACACCCATGGCGTGGCTGTATGCAGACCTGTGTGAGGGATAAAGAGGTCCTGATGCAGCCCCAGCCCTCGAAGAGCCTAAGGCTGGTGGGGAAACCAATAACACAGACTGGGTACATGGATGAAGGAGATAGCACTCAGGTCTGTAGGGGGTAGTCAGGAAGGCTTCTTGGAGGAGGCAGCCTAGTAGCAGAAATCTGGAGGAGTAGGAGTCAGCTATCTGGAGGTGGGGCATTGTATGTAGACTGGATGGAGTGAGCAAAGGCCTGGAGGTGAGAGAGGGACACCTAAGGATGGGCAGGTATGTCAGCAAGGTTGGTGTGTATGTAGTGGGGACACAGGAACAGTGAGGAATGAGCTGTCCCCTGTCCCTTTAGGGACTCTTGCACCCCCGCTGGAACCAGTGTTCAGAGACTGGCCTGCCTGGTGGTTCCAGGGACTGTGGCACAGCCATCTTGACACTATCTCCAATCACACCGTGCAGAGTCATTATGTGCAACAAAGTACAAAGTCACAGTTTGGGGGACAAAAGTGGAGGCTCAAGTCTGAGCATCTTATGGGGTCTTTACCTGCCTGGGAGGTATAAAAAGCATCTCTACCCAATAGCCATCCTTGAGCCTGCTGTTCCCTGAAATCTCACCAATAGCACCCTATGGACTCCCCAGTCTTCAGAAATGGGGGGCCCTTCCAGATCCTCTAAGCCCTGGTTGCCATTCACGGCTGAACTTGGGAATCACAGGGGGCCTTTGAAGCCACTGACCCCCATCTACAGAGACTGATGAGGAAACTGGATGAGTGGCTGACACAGGACACGATAAATCAAGGCCAAGGGCTCTGGTTTTTGAGACCCAGTTCTGTCATTGTGTGATCCTGGTCCTTTCACTGGAAGACGTGGACAGTGATCGTCACTACATAGGTATGGCGTAAAAGAAGGTAGGACTGTGCGCTATAAATAGCACCGAGCACATGCCCAACAGATAAGGGTCAAGTGACCGTGACCTATTATGGAAAAAAGGCCAAACTTTGGAAAGTCTGTAGTGGGGTCTGCTGCTGCTTCCTCCCCTTCCTGCTCTCTCCCTCCCCACTAGCTTTTGTTCTTGCTGCCTTGTGCCATGTCCCCAGCTTGAATCTGGTCTCCCACACTGTTTGTCCACCCAGCAAGTGGCCCCAGCAACCCGCCCTGACTTCAGGACAGCTATGGCAGCTGGCCAGGAGTGGAAGCAGCTGGCAGTAGGATCGTGTGTTTCCAGGTAAATCCCCACCCCCACCTGCACCGCCCACCCCTCACTCGGAAGCTAGGAGAGGGAGCAGAAGGCAGGCAGCTGCAGAGAAGTGGAGCAGGGCACTGAGGCCTGGAGTTGCTGGGAACCACGTGCTTGGTGCCGCTAGGAGACCCGAAACAGGCCAGCTCCTGCCCTAGATAAGGTGGTGGCTGGCCTACTTGAGCCGGCCCTGGAGGTCCCTTTCAGACGTTTCTCTCAGGTTCTGTGTAGGGATGCATTGTCTACTGAAAGTAGGCTAGAGACAGTTATAATCAGCCTGGTTAAGATTGAGGACACACCTCCCCAGCCCTGCAGAATGGAAGACCACTGCTGGCCTTTAGTGAGCATCTACAGTGTTCTTTCCAGGTAGTAACTCATTTTGTCTTCACCACAACTCTGCATGGTAGGAATTAAGATACCTTGTCCTCCCATTGCACAGATAAGAAACTGAGGCATAGGGCTATGAAGATAAAAGGCCAAAGCCAACAGCTAGCAAGGGCAAAGCTGGAATCCCTTCCAGGTTCCGCAGGAAGCCAAGCATCACAGGGATGTAGCCTGAGGCAGGGAGTAGAGGCATCTGGCTACTGTTTTGTATTTCTGTGGGCATCCTGAGGTTTAGCCTGGAAAGCTGGTCCCCCAACTAGCTGTATGATGGACACTTAGCAACTGAGGAAACTGCCCCTCTTAGGACTCAATTTCCTCATCTGTAAATGCAAATGCTAAACAGACCACCCATGGGTTATCAGCCAAACCAAATGAGAACTTAGGCCAAATCAGAACTTAGTTGTTGTTGTTGTTAGGTGCCGTCGAGTCGGTATCCGACTCATAGCGACCCTCATAGGGTTTTCAATGGCTGAGTGCTTCGGGATTGCCTTGGAAGTGGGTTGCCAGGCCCTTCTCCCATTTTTGCAGTGCTGAGAATTGAACTCGGGACCTCAGAGACTTCAGCGCAGCGCTCTACCCACTGAGCTAAATCCCAGCCCCAGAACTTAGTTACTTAGGAAATAAAGGGCAAGGGTTGAATAGTTTGTTGGATTCAAATTTGGAGTCTAGGTTGATGTGACACTGTGCCTCAGTTTCTTCATCTGTTAAGTGGAAGAGAATACAAATGCCACACTGGGCATTATGGCACATGATTATAGTCTCAATTCTTCAGAGGCTGAGACAGAAGGATCATTTGAATTCAGCCTGGGCAACATAGTGAGATCTCTCTCAAAACAGAGCAACAGGTGCCTGCCTCCCATGGGGGTGCTATCAGTGAGGTGTAGCTTAGAATGACCTCAGCATGTTACTGGTTATAAAGTTAATTATATAGTTACTGATTATATAGCTTACAATGAGCTCAGCATGTAACTGGTTCTACAGTTAGCCTTGGTACAAAACATTCAGGACACTTCACATCTTTTCATCTCAGTTTCTTCTGTTGGAATTACAATAACAGTGCCTACCATGTTAGTTTCCTCATCTGTAAAATGAGAGAACTAATACCTATCTTACACTGTTGTGAGGGTTATGTATAGTGTGTCCTTTGCTGTGTGTGTGGTGGTGGTGGTGTTAGGTGCCCAGGAGTTGTGTCTGACTTATAGTGACCCTCATGGGGTTTTCAATGGCTGATTGTTTCAGGATTGCCTCCACTGTTATTTTTGTTATTGTTAGTAATAGTAGTAGTAGTAGTAGTATTTCTATTTTTCATACAGAGGATTGAATCCTGGACCTTGTATACCTGTGCTAAGCCTCTGCACTCCCAGACCTTTATTATTATTATTATTATTATTATTGGCATTGGGGAGTTGAACCCAGGGCCTCAAGCATGCTTTGCAAGCGCTCTACCACTGAGCTGTACCTCCAACCCCTACGTTTTATTTTTTATCTTGAGACAAGATCTCGCTGGCTGCCTCTGGCCTCAAACCTTCAATCTTCCGGTCTCTGCCTCCTGAGTCGCTGGGATTACGGGAGTGTCCCACGACGCCTGGCCCTTTTTATTACTTTTAACACATTCCTCATAGGGTTGGCCCCAAGATTAAACGAAACAATGCAGATCATACACTTGGCACAGCGCCTTACCCCAAATAGGAGTTTGATAAGTGACACAGGTTTTTCCAAACCTGGGTCCACGACAAAGGGACTATAAATACCAGCATGCCCTGCGCCCCAAATCGGGGACCCTCCGCCCGGCGCCGGCGCGCGGCATGCCGGGAGTTGCAGTCCTCCCGAGGCCGGCCCGGCCTCATCCCAGTTTGGGGGAGGAGGTTGGAGAGCAGCCCTGCCGGCCTTTGAATTTTGCCGCGAAAAGCGCGCGTGGCGGCCCCCGGCCCCGCCCCTTGATGGACGCGGCGCCGCGTCACCCTGGTAACCGCCTCTCGGCCGCCGCTGATTGGACCGAGATGCGAGGGGCGGACGGGGGGCGAGGCTCAGCGGCTGCTGCAGGAGCTCGCGCCTGTCAGTCGGGCCGGAGCGGAGCAGTGGGTAGGACAGCCGAGGCAGCGGCTCGGCGGAGAGGGTGCGCGCGCCGGCCGCGGGAGGCGGAGAGCCGGGCTTGCTGCCCGCGGGGTGCGGCTCGCAGCACCCGGGACCGAAACAGGGTGTAGTGGCCTCGCTCGCCAGGCGACGCAGGGCTGCGGCCCCGGGAGCCCCAGTGAGCGGCCCAGGGCCATGAGCGCGTGAGAGCCCGGCGCGCGCCGCCAGTGCAGCAGCTCTCAAGCCCGCAGGCCCGGTGCGCTCTCCCCTGGGCGATCCCGGTGTCCGTCCTGCGCCACCCGGACTTGCGATTCCTCGGCGCCGAGGCCCCTGAGGCTGCGTCCCAGCCTCTGCCGCTCGCTGCAGCCACCGCTACCGCTGCTGCTCACCGGCTTCCCCTCCCCCCACACCCGGGGCTCCGAGCAGGGGGAGGAGGGGCCGGCGTATTCTCGCCGCCGCTCTTTGCAACCTGCGGGGGCCAGTGCATGCCCGACGAGGAGCCGGGGGCCACCGGAGGTGTGTGCAACCCCCGAAGGAGACGACCTTCCCCCCCCCCCCCGGGGACTGCAGACACGGGCGGCCGGGCGAACGAGAGGAAGCAACAAAGACAGGCTGCATCTGGGGCTGGCGAGAGGGGCCGCGGCCGCCGGGCTTCCACCGCGGACGGAGAGGGCGCCCTGGGAGCGGCGCGGGCAGAGCTGCAACCGTGAGCGGTCCCCGAAGGGAAGGGCAGCGCCTCCCGCCGGACGCGTCGAGCACAGGCTCAGGCGAGAATGCGTCTCCTGAGCGCTAGCGCGGCCCGGGTCCCGGGCGAACGCGACCCTCGCTGAGCGGAGAAAACGTCCCTGACTTCGGACAGCGCGATTTGGCTCTGGGATCGCTCTCACCGACAGGGCCCCATCCCACTTGGAGAAAGGCATCAGCCCCCGAGTGGAGCTTCCTGGCAGCCTCTGCCACCACTGCATGGCTGCGACCTGCCGAGGGGAGCGTCGTGGCCTCTGAAACCTGGTGCCCTTCGACGGCCTGGCTGATCCGGTGAGTTGCGCGGGGCAGGGTTCTAGGCTGGAACTGGGGGCATCCCCTGGCGTCCAGGCAGCCTAGACTGGATATCAAGAGGCCCTAGGTGATTGGACACCCTGAGGCAGCAGAGCGCTGTGTCCGCCTCTTTTCCTTCCACACACTTGTTGGGATTGGCTATCCAGACGGCGGGAGTGGAGGATGGGGACCCCTGGTGGGAATTCTGCAGGGCCTTGGGCAGTGCGGATGCCAGAGAGGAAAGGTCACCCCACCCCTAAAGCTAACAGACAAAGGTAGTGTCACTAATCCGAAAATTCGCCTGGAACTCCTGCGTCTTGGAGCAACTGGGGGAGCGCACAGTTTGGGACTGCACTGAAGGTGTCTACAGCAGCCTCTGACATCCATGGGCATGGCTCAAAGGGGATGTGGGGTCCTGGCCCGCAGGTGGCCACATTTGGCGATCGCACCCTCTGAGGCTAGGCCATAGCTGGGGTCCTCCCATTCCAGCCCGTATTTCCTCAAATAACTGGCAAGGACAGTACGTTTTCAGTTGGGCTGCGATGTGACATCACTGCCCAGCCTGTGACGTCACTAGGGTTGCCATGACAACGCAGCTGGCCTTGACCCAATCCCCAAGGGGCAGGGCCGGATGCCTTTGGGTAGTGGAAGAGTGAAGGCCAACTCCTCCCACCCCCTCACTGCAATCTCTGACCTAAATCCCCAGCGGCCACATGAGGTGGGGGAGGGAGGCAGTGCCAGCTGTCCCCACTGATGCTCTGCACCCCAAGGACAGGTGTTCAGAACTTTGCCCATACAGCCTGGCAGTAGTGCCTGGGGGTGCTCAGGACTCCCAGACAGAACAACTTTCTGTTTTGAAATGGGATGCTAAAGAGACCACCCTGAACGCCACCATACACCACCAGCCGACCCAAGTTTCCAGGGTCCTCAGAGAGATGTGGGCCCTCAGCCTTCAAACAGGCTGTGCAGGGAAATGTGAATGCCTTGACCCCAGCCAGACAAAGCCAGAGAAGCTGCCACCTGCTGGGCTCCAAATCTATGGGATCCCCAAGGTGAGGGGCCTTGGCCCAGCTGGAACTTCTGCCTACGCCACTCTCCTCTTGGTGGTGAAGAGGATTGAGGATTTGGACAAGGATGCAGTGTGGTTGGTGCTTATTAAGTGGATGGAGAGAGAGTCAGAGTTAAGGTCTGAATAATGCGTCTCTGCCAGGGGCCAGCTTGGATGGGCTTTCCCCACTGCACCCCAGCACCCAGAGAACCCGCCCTGGGCTGTTGCTTCTTAGTCCTCTCCAGCAATGACTGCCGGTGTGGGATGCGGGTGAAACTGCTGTGATCATATTTCTAGGAAAAGGTTCACAAACCCTATCATGGCTTCAGGGGGTGGGGCAGGGTGAGTGCACAGAAGAGTGTGGGGGGTCGTTCTCAGAAGCTAGGCCTAGTCTCTGTGCAGCAAGCGTTTTCTCCTGCTCTCCTCCCAGGCTCTCTAGCTAGATTAACAGGTCAATAAATATTAGGGGAGCCGCTTTGGGGGTTTGGCAGGGAGATGGTATTTCCAGCTGAAACGGTGTCATTAAACACAGACGCTTCTGAGGACAGCGGAGCAGCAGCCAATTGGGGGAGAACTGGGAGATGTGGGCAGAGGGCTGTTTGCGCTGCCTCTCAACGCTTCCCAGTTTAGAAACAAACTCAGAGTGCGCGCCAGAGATCCACAAACACAGGCGGTTGGAGGCCCTCCGTGGAGTATTTATACTTCCTCAGCCAAGGCAGAGGGAAAGGCTGTCAGAATCGGGCAGCTCCTTCTGTTCCTCTCCCTTGGCTCCTTGGGCTTGCCAGTCAGTGCCAGATGACGAGCAGAGGGAGTGCCAGCTTGCTCGGCATCTCCTGTGTGCCAGGCATTTTACAGGGTCTCAGTTACTACTTGGAGTTACAGATGAGGAAACTAAGCTTAAGCCAAGGAAGTGATTGCAGGTGCTCAGTGAGGCAGCTGCAGAGGTCTGGCCTCAATGGCCCTGGTTCCAGAATCTGCAGGGCCTTTCCACCCCTTATTCATGGGTAGAGGGGAGGCACCCCTCCTCGTTGGATGGGGGTCCCTGCAACAGTCAGGGGCTATGGAGGGAGTGTGACCCCCACCAGGATGCCTTGTCTACACCAAAACCAGGTTTCAGTCCTGGTTCCCCGTTACCTGCAGGACAGTAGTCAGCGCTTTTGGCCAGGCCTTGGGGTCAGCCTCTTTCCCTCACTCCCTGGAACCTCTTTTTCCAGTACCAGGGCGGGAGTGTGGTTGAAAGGTGTCCTAGGCTCCCTGTCATCCCCCTGCCCCTCTGGGCTAGCTGGACCCCTGGAAGGCATGCAGCTGGGGGGAAGACAAGATTGGACACGGGAACCCCCACGAGGTTGCGGAGGGCCTGTAGGAAGAGAGCCACGTGGATCTCCAGAAGGACAAATAGGATGCTTGGGCAGAGGAAGGAGGGTAGGCCCATAGCAGGCCTGAGGTGTCTGTGGGCCCTTATGCTGAATGGGTCGGGGTGGCCCTGAAGTGACCGTGACCTGGAACCTCAGGGATCCAGGAAGGGGAATCCACTGAGGGCTCCCTTGATGGAGATAGCAGCCCTCTCAGTTCTCAGGGCAGTCCCCTCTCAAGGATTGTCCCCCACCTCCACCCCACCCCAGTAATCCTCCGCCTTTGTTTAATTCCATGTAAGCTGGTCCCTGCCTATAAACTGGGAGCCTGGGCCTCACAGTTGCTCTGGTCCAAGGCTTACTTTACCCTCTTGATGAAAAACTTGAGCCCCCCCCCCACCCCACCCCAAGGAGTAGTATCTCAGGGCAAAGAGCCAGGCTGGGCCTGGTCTGACTCCACAGCCCACCACTTGCTTGGCTGTGTGACCCTAGGTGAGCAGCTTCGCCTCTCTGGGCTTCAGTTTCCTCGTCTGTAAGGGGGAGCTGCTAGTAGCACCCACTTCCCCTGGAGTGGTGAGGATTCAGTGAGGGCTTACTGCAAGCAATCACATACAGCAAGCTGTCCTGAAGATGAGGGCTTAAATGGCCCTCCCAGTCCCTTGGAACCAAAGGCTGAAGAGCTAGTTCCAAGGCACAGGTCTCTACTCCTCCAATTGCCCCTGCAGGGGGACACCTCTGTCCACTTGGGGCCCCCACGTGGTGAGCACACGTGGCTCCCATTGAGTTCTGGGGAGCGGGCGCCCTCCCCACCTTGCCTCCTGCCCCCCTGCCTTCCCAGCCCTCCCCAGCCAGTGGAAGCGAGCTAGCAGCTCATATTCATGAACCGTAATTCAATCAGGCGGCGATTCCTCCGGGCTGGGCGGGGGTGAGAACGGGAGACGCGCACAAAAGGGCTGCTTTATTACCTCCCGCGGGCGGGGAATTGCAGGTCTCCCCCAGCAGCGGCCGGAGCCGCCTTTATTGTGTTAACCCATTTGCGTGTCAAGAGCTATTGTGCGCTTTCTCCGCCTGTGCGGTGCTGTCCCGGGAGGAGGGCCGCGCTGCCGGCCGGTCACCTCCTCAGGCGCCGCCCGCCGCCCTGATTGGTTGCTAAGTGATTTGCATCCAAGGTAATCACTTTTATCTCAGAAGGATGTCGACTATAATTATAAGCTACTGACATCTTTTGAAATCTGCCTAATGACTATTTTAGTCTACCCGGGCTAGTGGTGGGAGGGGGTTTCTGCGAGGGGGGTGGGGGCTGAGAAGGGGATGGATTCTTTCCACCTGGACCATCCATGGCCTTAGTTGAGAAATAGCTGAGTGTCTTCTGCTGTGCCTTAAACAAAAGACTAGGGGGTGACTGGTTGGGGGGGGGGGCTTGCATTCCTGTGGGCGGAGTTAGTACCATTTCAGAGATGGGGAAATGGAGGCTGGGGTAGGAGCCACCTGCCCAGAACCAGGCAGCCAATAAATGCTCTGCATCTGGGTCTCTTGGATCCCCTAACTCATGCACTGGTCACTTAGGTGGGGAAGAGACAAATAACGATGGTAATACTGCCTGGGTAGAGGACAGTGGTCTGGTACCTTCCAGAGTTTATGTCATAACCCTAAGAAATGCAGGTGCTGTCAGCAGCCCCATTTTCCTGGGGCGACAAAGGAGGGGGCGGGGAAGGTCACACCTGCCCAAGGTCATACAGCAGAGGAATGGCAAGAGGTCTGTGGACCGGGCTAGGTGGTGGTGTGCCAGGCAGGCCCTCTCCTGCCCCCTCGACTTCCATGGGGTAAACCTGTGGCAGCCGCCTGGGCAAGGGTCCCCTGAAAGGCTGTAAGGAATCAGAGGGCCCCCAGCCTCCACAGGGAGCATGATGAATCTGCAAGTAACTCGAACCCTGGATAGAGTGGAGCAGGGCCAGAGAAGAGACCCTAAGGATGAGAAGCCTGCAGCAGTTGGTGGAGGGCTTCCTGATACACTGGGCTTCTGCTCTGGGCTCTGAGGACTGAGCAGACCTGCCCAGCAAGGGCTGAGTGGGGGTGTTGCTGGCAGGGCATGTCCAGGAAAGGCAGAGGGAACTTATAAGAGGGCAGAGGTAAAAGGGAGATAAACTAGCAGGGAGCACTAGGGTTTAGCTCAGTTGGTAGAGCACTGCTCTGCACTTTCTGAGGACTGGGGCTCAATCCCCAGCACCACGAAAATGGGAGAAGGACTTGGCAGTCCACTCCAGAAGCAATCCCGAAACAATCAGCCAATGAAAACCCTGTGAGGGTAGCTTGAGTCAGACTCTACTCCTTGGCCCCTAAAAAACTAGGAGGGTGGGAGTGGGGGGCCTTGAGTGCCAGGCTAAGGACCCAATATGGTCCAGGGGGGTAGAGCGGAGGCAGCACAGGTGTCTGAGGGGAAGCGGCAGGACATGACCTGGGTGTAGAGGTCAGCTGGGGCTCTGGGAGCCTCAGATGTGCCAGGGATCCAACCTGGTTTCCTACACTGTCACTGGCTGTGTGTTCTCAGACAAATCACTTTACCCATCGCTTTGGCCTCAGTTTCCTCTTTGGTTTCAGAGGGTTGTAGCAGTGTTTTCACGGCTTGTGGGTGGAAAGATTTTGTGTGTACACAGTGCTCTGTGAGCTTGGGATAGCAAGGAAGGAGGGGCTGGCCAGGCCCTTCAGAGCTGAACAGGCTAGGCTCGGGCCCTGGCCAGTCACTCTCGCCCCACAGCATGCCCCTGTCCCAGCCATAGCAGCTGTTTGGGGCCCAGGAACCCCTGCTGTTGTACAGAGGGCAGAGGGGCAAAGGCCCTGGAGGTCAGAGGGTGAGACTGTAGCTGGCAGTTAACAGGCTCCAGGGGACAGAGACTTAATGATGCAGAACTTAATGACCTGGAGTCAGTGGGGAGGACGAGGTCCAGCCAGCAGCTCTCTGCTCCAGGATTTGATACCAGGATGGGACAGCCACCTGCTAGAGTCCAGCCCAAGCTCAGCCCTAGAGGAGGCAGAGGTGGTTCCTCCTGGGCCTGAATGTGGGGCTCAGCCCTGCGCCTCAGCATCCCTACAACTTCAGTCTCCCAATCCGTCACATGGGCCCAGAGGCCACCTGGAAGGGCAGCTGTGAGACTTGGCAGCAATGCCATCCAAGGGGTAGGAACCAGGATTAGCTATTTTTGCTTTCCATTCAGAGGCATCCGCTGCTTTGGGCCAGCATCCCTGCCAGGTGCTGGGGACACAAAAGTAGGTCCCAGTTGCCTTGAAAGGTGGTAGGGACAGAGGGAGAGATCTTAGACACAGAGCAAACGGGTTAATCACCACAATAGATGGATTCATGTGTTCAGTCACTGTGCCAGGAGCATGGGGACGCAGCAGTGAACCAGGTGGATGTGCGTGAATGAGGGCCTTTCCTTCTGGCGCCTCAGATCTCTCAAAGCATGCTAGAGAATCACAGGTGGAAACTTACTTGCAGCTGGGGTAACCAGGGAGTGCTCCCTGGTGACAAAGGCTCTTGTAATTGCTGGCTTTTCGCAGTTTCCTTTTTAACACTTTTCCCTGTGACAAGACTCACAGGACACTGTTAGATCTGCTGTGTGCTAGACTGAGCATTCTGTTCTCTCGTGTAATCCTCACATCACTCTGTGAAGGGGGGGTTTAATCCTGTTGTGTAAACGAAAAAAAAATGAGGCTCAGCAAGGTGAAGTGACGGTCTAGGGCCAGGCTCATGTGGCAGGTGAACAGAATTCTCTTCATTATCCATGAGAGCCTTTGACTCCTGCAAGGGTACTGGGCAGGGCTGTCAAGGAAGGGTGTGTGGGCAGGACTGAAGGATTCCTGTTCTGGCCCAGCTGTCTTCTTTATGTCCTGCATGTTCTTGAGGAAATTACCGCCTAGCCCACCTCACCCCAGACAACGTCTTTTGTAAAATGTCAAGGATGGTAAATCTGTGGCGGGCCCAGCTTGCCTTATACTGCTGTGCCCTTGGCAGACATTGCCAATCAATTGCTGCCCTCTTCCCCTGCTATGTTCCTCCCTTGACCTTGGGTTCTTTCCAGGGCTCTGGGCAGGCAGCACCAATCAATTAGTAGAGTCTATAAGCTGAAATGACTTGGCTGCCTGGCCTTGTTGAGCTCAGGGGTCCCTCTGCCAGCTCCACGTGGTTCAGAAGACTAGGGTACAGAGCCAGGGATTCTGAGGGAACTTCTCTGAGAATATAGGTTGTTCTTCAGTCATAAGAGCCATTTAGATATGGGAGACAATTGTCTTTTTCCAACTCCCAGAAAGACTCAATAGCCATTGTACAAATTCCAAACACTGGCCAGGCACAGTTGTGTATGCCTGTAATCCCAGTGACTCAAGAGGCAGAGGCAGGAGGATCTCAAGTTCAAGGCCAGAGGCAGCCTACATAACTTAGTGAGACTCTGTCTCATGGTAAAATAAAAAAGGGGCTGGAGGTGCAGCTCAGTGGTAGAGCGTTTGTAAAGTATGTGCAAGGCCATGGGTTTAATTCTGAGTACTGAAAAGAAAAAATTCGTAACACTTATAAGCTCTTCCTGAGAGCTAGATCCTTCCTGTTTACCTTCTCATTTACCACTGTGCAGGGTTCTTGTAGTACGCCTCTCTGTACCTATCTTGTTGTTCGGGGCCATCGAGTTGGTGTCCAACTCATAGCGAATCTATGTACAACAGACAAAACACCATTGTCAGTGCTTCTCTGCTATTCATAGGGTTTTCAGTGGCAGATTGAGTTTTGGAAGTGGGTTGCCGGGTCCTTCTCCCAAGCCTACAGTATCTGGTGTTCCCAGGTGGTCTCCCATCCAGGTACTAACCAGGCCCAACCCTGCTTAGCTTCTGAGATCTGACAGGATTAGAAGCCACAGTGGTATGGCCTCTGTACCTATAGGAAGAACTTTTTGTCCATTTTAGAGTTGAGGAAACCAAAGCTTAGCCCAGTTAAGCAGCATAGCTTCATGCACTTGCTGAGTGGCTGAGCTGGCATTCAAACCCAAGTCCATAGCCTAAGGGTAGGTAGGAGGAAGACAGGGCACCCTTCCTGGACAAGACCTCATTTACTCTGAGGCTTTTAAGGGCTGGTGGGTTTCTGACAGGCAGAGCCAGGAAGGGTGACCTGGGGAGAGGGAACCATACGAGAGGCAGCTCAGAGGCAGGTAGGCAAGAATGTTCCTGTTGAAGGACCAGTGTGTAGCAGAGTGTGGCTGGAGTGTGGAGAGGGAACTGTAGAAAAAGCCAGGACTGGCACTGGCATTTGGACCTTTGGGAGCCATGACAACTTGAGCAGAGGAATGGTGAGGTCCCATCTAAGTGTCCATATTCAGCATCTCTGAACCCAGGGTGAGGGTGTTTGGGGATACTTACTTCTGGTCTACCAGAAGCTTTTGTCTAGAACAATGCCTGGCACATAGTAGGTAGACATCCAACAAGTGTTTGTTGAATGAATAAATGAGTGCTCAGTGGGCTGAAATGCTCCCAATTTTCCCAAGGGTCTAGCTGCTAGGAGGAGAGAGACCAGAGTCTATCTCTCTAGGAAAAGTTGAAAACCAGGCCTGGGTGAGGGGGGGAGAAGGGGATCAAGCAGGTACCTGGGGTCAGCAGCCCTCCCAGCCCTCCCTGGCCCGGCTGCCTGTAGTTAAGACCTCTCCTAGACCTTCCTGCTGGGCTGTCTATGCCTCACCAGCCATGCCTGGTGGGCAGCGTGGGCCCAGCACTTGGGGGGATGAAAGATGAAGGTTTGTGACCATTTTTTAACTCAATAAAGGGAGAGACAAGCTGCAGGCTGCAGGCCGGAGATATAATTAGTTCGCAGCAGTGGTGCTTTCTTGATTTAGCTTCTGAGAGAACAAGACAAGGATGTTATACCCAATTAGCAGTAACATCCAGCCGGAGCCTCAATAGGTAAGATAACAAGCTATTTTTATGACTTTTCTTTCCCAGCTTGGAGGGGGCGGAGGAAGGGGGTATTGGGGCCTTATTTCTTTTCATCAGGGAACAATTATTAGCGATCTCAGGATTTCCCAAAGCCAAATGATACATTCGTTAACCCAAGCAAGCAAGCATCCTGGGCAGCAGCTGGGGTGGCAGGCTGGCATTTTGAGCCCAGGGGTCATGGGGAGGGGTCCAGGTTTCTTGTCCCCATTCTGGAAGCCCTCAGAAGAGATCGGCAAAGGCAGAGCCCATTGGTTTGGCAGGGCAGGCTCAGGTCCTTGAGAGAGTCTTCGTGCCTGCCTTGATTTCCCTGCTTTCCAAGGGATACAGGGGGCTGGACTCACTCCTCTGGAGATGAGGTGAGGAGCCAGTTCTGGACCTTGGCAGCCCTTCCTGGCACTGCTCTTAATCTTTTCTGCCAACTGGGCCAGAGGTTTTGGCTCCTTGGCCCTGCACCTGCCATTGCTCTCTGCCTGAAGGGGCCCCATCATGGCATGCACCCCCTAGCCATGCTTCTGCCTGTCCCAGGCCCCAGGGACCGTCCCTGGCAGGGCCTGAGTGGTGATTAGCTCTACTCTGTCCACCCTCACTACCCCGCAGCCCAGGTGCCCTGCGCTGGCCAAGGCCTCACTGGGCAGGGGAGCCCTGCCAAGCCCCACCCTGGCTGCCTGGCTTTGCTCCGACTCCTGGTGCAGGCCGGGGATGCCCAGAGAGAGAGCTGGCATGGCTGCCACAACTCCCCATCTACTCGGGCCCCATGCCCAGAGCGGATTCCTGGCCTCCGCCCCTCCTGTGCCATGGCGCCCGCCCCGTCCCGTCGCTCTTCCCTGTCAGTGTGGAGCCCCACTCTTGAGGTTCAGACAACTGACAGATCCAGCCAGGCAAAGTGGGAGTTTAATTGCAAACAGTTTTTATGGATCATGGGCCCATCTGTGTCACCATATGCAAAAGGGAAGAAAACTCTCCCCACCGTCTTTTTAAAAATTTTCTCCCCACTCCACTCCTACACTAACTCCAACATTGCCCAGGTTTTTCTGGCCGGGGACCAGCATGGAGCTGGGACCTATCCTGGGGGCTTTCTGCAGGGTGGGCCCAGCAAGGCCAGAGGGTCCCCAAGGGGTCCCCAGAAGTGGGACATGATGGTGGACGAGGTGCTGTAGGCTCAGCAGACTGCTGGCGGGTCCCGAAGTCACAGGCTCTCTCACCTCTCTGGGACTTAGCATGTGCCATGTGCTGTCTGTCCCAGCTGTCGTGGGAGGCTGTTTGCCCAATCTGGAGCTGCACTGCACTGTGTGAGTGGAAACGTGAACGGGCAGTGTTGGGGGGCCTGGGAAATGGAACATCAGAGGGCAAGGCTGCCTGCCTCGCTGACCTCCTTCCTCCTGGTCTTGCTTCCTGCCCTGGTGTCCTGCCTGGCTCTGCAGATGAGCCTCAGCCAAGATGTAAAGAATGTCCTCCGGGGACCAGCAGTTGGCCCTTCTCTGGCCCTCAGGTGGCACTTCTCCCTGGAGCCTGAGGGGCAGGTCTTGGGCACTTCTGATGGACTCACCTCTGAGGCCACCTGCCCCAGTGTGATTCCCACGCCACCATATTCCGGCTTTGTGGTTTCAGATCTCTTTGCCCTCCCAGTACCTGTTTCTTCCTCTGTCAATTGGGGTTCAGAAGTCGATGGAAAGCCAGGCACTATGGCACGTCCTCTAATCCCAGCACTCAAGAGGCTGAGGCAAGAGGAGTGTGAGTTCGAGGATAGCCCAGGCTACACAGTACGACCCTGTCTCAAAAAAAAAAAAAAAAAAAAATTTGACAGTAGTGCACACGAGTGTATTTGTGTCTGTCTGTCGTTTCTCTTCTGCCAGGAGGCTGTGAGCTTCATAAGGATGGTCTTTGCTTTGTTCCCTGATGTCTTCCCAGGTTCCTAATCAGGATACTTGATGTCTACTGAATGCACAAGAGAGAAAAGGAGGGAGGTAGGGAGGGATTTGCAGGGCTCTGGGAAGGGCACAGAACATGGGCTCTTGGCTCGCTGGGGATTCAGGGTTTTCACACCCTTTCTCCCTGGCACCCAGAAACCACCTTGCAACCTGCGGGGTTCTGAACACCCTTCTATGGGTGAGGAAAACAGGCTCAGAGAGGGTAAGGGGCTCTGCATGGTTATGCAGCTGGAGAGGTGCCAGAACTGGGACTGGAGTGACTCTAGTTGGCCAGATCCCTGCCTCTCATTGTTACAGGTGAGGAGGGTCAGGCCCAGAGCTTGGCCAAGGTCACACAGCAAGAACTCAGCAGGTAGCACTTGCGGGGTCCTTTGTGCCCCATTGTACAGATGGGGAAACCAGGGCCCTCCAGCCTTAGAGCCAAGCCAGGGTCCTGCTCCCCTCGCTCCCCTCCCTGTCTCCCCTGGGTCTGTGCCTGTGGTTTCCCTGTCTGCTACATAAACCACCAGTGTGGCAGGTGCTGGCAGCCAGGCACTGAGCGGGGTTCCATCACCCCAAGGCCTGGCACTTGGTGCTGCCCTCCTGCAGCAGGTAGTGGAGCCGGGCTTCTTCCCCGGGGACCTGGGTGAGCACAGGCCAGGCACCAGGCAGCCTATTCTCTGCCTGGTGGCGATCCGCAGCTCCCGTTGTAATCATTAAAACTATTAGAAGGAAACGTTCGCTTGAAGCAAATGTCAGGCGCCGAGTTGTGCTTTGTAAACGCTCACAATTAATGCCAATCAGGCCCGGAAAAAAGCCGGCCTGGAATCCTGTCTGTTTTGTCTCCTTTGTCAGCTGGTGCTGCTCCACGTTGCACATTTTCATACAATTGCTATAAACATAAAAGGGGGACTCCACAGTGTTCCCAGCACCCGGCTGGTGTGCGCCGGCTTAATTGCTTGTATTCTGCTGTTCAGTTGGCTGCCCCGAGCAGGCGGATGGGAGGAACGGGTGCTTTGTATGGCAGGGCAAGGGCTCCTGGGGGTCAGCCAGGGAGAGGGGCTCAGGCTGGGGACCTATGCCTCCTGCCCCACCCTCTGAAGGCCCCGTGGTCCTCAGAGTGGAGAACATCTAAGGAGCAAGAAAAAACTGCTAAAAAATGGTTTGCAAGCTCTTCAGGTGGATTCAGGCAGCCTCAAATCCACCGGCTGCTAATCCCGAGTCCATCTCCTGGCATGATTGCCTGCCTCCTGCACTCCTGGCACCAGGGGCCTCGCTTTCCCCCTGGGTCAGCAAGTAGAGCTTGCTGGGGCATCAGGAGGTTGTTCGCTTGTGTGGTTGCCACGCAGACTGTTTGAGGGTGAGCTGTCCCCGTTATCCACAGGGAGTGAGGCCCAGGGTCCTGCAGCTGGGGTTCCAACCCAGGTCACTGGACTCCAGAGCCCATAACCATCACGCCATCCTGCCGCACCCTCCCAGGGCAGCTGTGGGGTTGGCAGGGATGATGGAGCTCCAGGCCCCCTCCTCTGTGCACAGTGGTGGTTGTTAGGCCTAGTCGGGTCTGACTCATAGCGACCCTCAGGGTTTTTAATGGCTGACTGTTTCGGGATTGCTTCAGGAGTGGATTGCCACATCCTTCTGTCTTGCACATAGTGGGTACTGGGTAAGCAGCTGCTGTCAGCCCACTGCCTGGCGAAGGCCTTCTGCAGAAGAGGCATCAGAGGCTGGCTGAGGGTCAATATCAACAGACCTGGATGGCAGGTCGGGTGGGAGGACCTAGAAGGGGGTGCCACTCCCTGCCCCAGGGTGCTGGGCCCTTTGCCATCTTGGGAAGAGATGCTGGGACCCTGGTGGGTCCCTCTGACTGCCCAGAAGGTTGGGCAAGTTACTGTCGTGGTCCCCATTTTACAGATGGAGACACCAAGGGCCACACCAACCTAAGGTTACACAGCTAAGAGGTCCAGAAGCTGGAGCCAGATTAACCCCCAGGTTCTACACCCTGAGGTCCTTCCTGCCTTCCCACCCCGACCCCCTCCCCATCACCCCCTGGACAGGAGGCTTTGCCACACACCAAGCCCCACCCCCTCCCCAGGACCCCCTGGAGCTCTCCAGTTCTCTGTGGACAAGGTCTTCCGAGGCCAGGCAGGCTGGGCAGGGACACACTGGCCTTTGTGTGGGCTCAGGCCAGCTGGGCAGCTAGTGGAGTGGGGAGAGGGTGGCGCGGCCCGGCCGGCCAGGGACAAATGCACAGAGCAGGAATAGAGGCCCCTTTGTGCAGTGCTCCCTGGGGGAGGGGTGCTGCCAGCTGCCAACCGTGTGACCCGGGAGGCCCTGAGCCCTCTGCAGAGGTTTGCCGGCCACCCCCAGGAGAACAGCCAGGGAGCCCATCATCATCTCTCCACTGCCTCCTCCCGATGTTAGGTCTTCCTCTTGTTTATGGGGGCCTCTGGCTGCTAAGAGCCTCAGTCAGCCACTCACCTGGTTTGCGGTGGACCTGCTATGTGCCACCACGGGGCCAGGCACACCACTGGCCCTGCTGGTAAGGGGTAGCAGTGTCCTGTTGCAGATTAAGACACTGGGGCCTCAAGCACGATGTAGCACACAGTAGGTCTTCAGTGAAGTCGGACCCAGAGCTGTGGGCTTGGCCTCAGAGACCTGGTCGCTGCCTAATGGGACAAACACACAAGTCAGCGACAAGGCTGTCCGCCAAGGATGGGGTCAAGTGCAGGATATCTGCAGGGCAGAGAGTTCCTACCCCAGCGCTAAAACCCAGCTATCTCCTTTGGATCCCAAAGTACAACAGTGGATCACCCATGAGAAGAGACTCAGAAAGCTGGGGACTGGCTGAGGTCACTCGGCTCCTCGCATGACCCTTCTGCAGGGTGGAAGACTCAGGTGTCCACAGGGCCAACAGATAACATGTCCTGGACTGGAGCAGCCTCCAGTTGGTCCCAGGGGAAATTTGGGTTCAGTGGTCCAGAGATGCTGGGTTGGTTGGTTTTTTTCCCTGAGAGCAAGCAAGAAGAATTTTTTCTTTCCTTTTTGCTGTTGGCAACAACCACTTCACATTTTTTTTCTCATTTAATGCAGCCAACAGCACAAAGAAAAGATGTTTGTGGGCAAGATTCACACGCCTCAGTGATGTGGTGTTGTCTGGATGAGGGAGAGTTTGGGGGGTTCCAAGATGGCTCACCTGCCCCATCCCCAGCCAGGAAGAGCCCTCAGAGTCCCTGGGAGTCTTCCCAAACTCCTGCAAACACCCCCAGACGTGCCTGTACCGCCAGAGGCAGGAGGCAGGGCCCAAGCCCCGCGAGGGCACCACCCAAATAGCTATAATCAGCAGCCTCGCCAAGACTTCAAACTCACCCAATTATCCTGCAAGGGAAAAAAAACACAAAATGAAAACAAATTAACATGTTTGCATAGAAGCCGCCGCAGCAACACACACAGACGCGCACACGCGCGCACACACTGGCGCACGCCCCGCCAAAGCTGAGAGCCACTGCTACCATGCCGTCCCAGCCCTGGCACCCACCTGGACCATGCCATGGGAGCAGGCCTAGTGGCCACATTGTCCCCAAACCTGGCTAGGCACTGCCTCAACCCACCAGCTTTCAGGTTCGTTGTTCTTTTTTTCTTTTTCTTCTTCCTTTTTTTCTCTTTTTCTTTCTTTCTTTCTTTTTTTTTTTTTTCTTTTTTCCCTGCAGTGCTGGGGGATTGCACCCAAGGCTAAGCAGGTGCTGTTCCACTGCACTACTGAGCTACAGATGGGGAAACTGAAGCACAGAGAGGTTAGCAGACCTGTCCAAGGCTGCACAGCTTGGACCCAGATAGGCCAGCTCCCAAATCTGTGCTGTACCTTTTGCATGGCCCCCTTGTCTGTGGGTGATAGGCCAAGATTTCAACCTGGCCTTCAAAGGCCCTCTATGCCCTCTAGCCTGGGTCGTTCTTTCCTTGCTCACCATCCACATGGCCCACGTCTGCCCTGCCAGCTGGGCATGACCATGTTGCCAGATGAATGCGGGTTCAAATCCCTGCTCCACCAATCCCTGGCCAGAGGGCTTTTGGTAGGGGCTTCCCATCGCTGCCTCAGTTTCCCCGCTTAGAGCACTGAGATCATAATAGTCCCCACCCTGGCAAGGTTAGGAGGATGCGGTGGGTCAGTGAGTGACTGATGGGGAAGTACCTCTGGCGCCTGCCCCTGGGGTGGTCTCCCCACCCCCAAGGGTTCAGTGAGCTCCTCAAGGCCTGGCTCCTCTGGCTCTCCAGCCCCTGTGGGGCACCTTTGGGATCAGAGGGGGTTCAGGGACTCCCCTCTCCAGGAGACTGCCTGTCCTGGGTTTGGCCCTTTCTCTGCGCTCCCACAAGTCCCGGCTGGCCTGGGGTTGGGTTGCTAGGCGTGTTTCTGGCCTTCGCTAAGTGTCTGATTCTCCTCTGGGTCCCGCAACCCAGCACAGTACAGGTGCTTCAGGCAGGTTTGGACAATGCACTCAAACCATACTCTCCTTGCTCTTACCTGGTCATATTTGGGGCCTTGTCCTTGGGAGTCAAAGGACAAACTGCTAGAGTGTGTTTGGGTTTAGGTTCTGAAGCTCAAGGCTCTCCAGCCCCTTCCCTCCACTTCTCTGTGACTGTGGACAAATCCTTGCACCTCTCTGAGCTCCTTACCACCATCTCTGGCCCAAGCCAGTAAGAGCAGATGGTGGGCGACATGCAAGTGCACTGGGCACGTTATCATCCAGCTCAGCGCACTGCAGCTGCTGGGGCAGGTGTGGTTTCTAATTCCACTTTTCAGATGAAGAAACTGAGGCTGCAGGGACTCAGTGACTCACTCCAGACTCCCCTGAGAGTGGGTGGCAGGCTGGGTTGGAGCTCAGTTCTGGGTTTGCCCTTGTGCTGGGGGGTCACTTTGCTTTTCCTAGAGGCCACCTGTCAGGACCAATGTGGGCCACATGTGGGTTCGGGTCCATGAGCCCAGTAGGTCACTATGTGAGTGCTGTTGGTGGGAGAGTGATTTCATTGGCTTCAGGATAGTCCCTTTGGCATCAGCCTCTTGGCCTGCAGCCATGCCAGCCATGAGGGCCAGCGTGTGGGACAGTGAGTGCCCTTAGCACGGCCACACCTGGGGCTTTAGAGTCCAGCAAACCCGAGTTCACATCCAGCCCCCTCCAGGCAGCCTTGGACAAATCATCTTCCTCTCTGAGCCTCTGTTCCCCTGGAGCGTGGTGGAGCTGGATCTACCACACCTGACAGTGGGCTTAATAAACACCCTGCACTTGCTGCTGGAGCCCCTGCCCAGATCCCCCATGGGGCAGCCTCCCCCTTTCCCCCCAAAGCTTCCCTGCGGGGGAGCCTCCATACCACAGCCCATGTCCTCCTGGCTGGTGAGAGCTGGCCCAGAGGAGGCCCTGCCCCTCTGCCGGCCTCCGCTGTAGTGATGAGTGCTCTCCCAGCCTCTGGGGCCCAGGGGCTCCGCCAGGTTTGTGGAGGGCTTGAGGTTGTCAACTGCGTGGTGAAACAGAAGACACAATAGACCCCAAGGGCCAGTTCAGACAGCCGGAGAGGAGAGAGCTGTGAGCCCTGGGCCACGTGGGGCACAGTGGGGAATGAAGGCCCAAGCCATCCCTGTTTGTTCAGCTGGGATTTATGGAGCGGCTACTGTGCCTGCCTGGCCTGAGGTGCAGCCTCCTCTCTGCTGGGCTCCTCTAGGCAAGCACACAGTTGCTCTGTACTCATCCTGCTCACACAGGGCTTTGGTGACGGTCACGGTAAGGCGACATTCTGTACTAGGTGCCTTGAGAGCCCAGATTGGGGAATCCTCCCATCCCACTAGGGGAGTGGAGGGGCTGGTTCCAAAGGTCACCGTGGCCTCTTGGAGGTTCTGAGAATGGAGGGTAGAGGCTAGGGAGGCTGGCAAGAACTAGGGAGCGGATTCCTTTTCCTGTCTCGTTACAAAAGTCATATTCATCTTTTAGTATTTGGAAAGGACAAGTCTGTTGAGGAAGACAGAAGTAGCCACCATTTCGCTCCCCAGAGCTAAGCGTTCCCGGTTCCATGTTGGGGACATTCTGCCCAGGTGTAGCGCATCCAAGGAGTGCCTGGTTTTATCCTGCGTGAGTGACCAGCCTGGGCAACCGGCTCAGCAGAGGGTGTGTGGATGTGACCCAGGCTGCTCCTCACCGAGCCTGACCTGGGCTCACGGGGTCTGTGCGTCCCGGCCTGGGCTCCTAGGAGCCACCTGCCTGCCCAACACCCATCGCCTGGCATGAGCGGGTGCGCAGCGGCTGCTGTTCTGCGCACATCTGATCCTGTCTTTTCCACATCAGATCATTTGTAACCGTCACCAGGCAATTGGCCCGTCGCTGATTCAATCTCGGCTTTGTGCTGTCACAGCCGTTTTTCTGCGCCGGGCTGATTTTGAAAGGAGGCCCATCCTCTGGGCCCGCTTTTCAGAAGTGGAGAGAGGGGGTGGGGGGTGGGGGGGGCGCCGCGTGTGCGCATGCGGACGCATCCCCCACAGGCGTGCGTATACACGTAGGCGCACACGCGCCTCTCTGCCTCTCACCGCCCACAGTGGAATCAGAAATGAGGTAGGCGGACAAGGGTCCTCAGTCTGCTACCTGTACTCCCACCTTGAGCGCCTATTGTGTGTCCCAGCATGCTAACAGCAGTCCGTGCTCTGGAGGAGACGGACCGGCCATGCAGCAGTATGATGATTGCAAAAGTTGATGGCAATGAAGGAGTGTAATGGATGGGCAGAGGGCAGCCACCTGATCGGTGGTCGAGGAGGGCTTCTTGGAGGAGGTGATGTTTGAGCTGAGGCATGAAGAGGAGATGGAGGTGGCACAGAGAAGGTGGGGGTGTGTGTCGGGGACAGTGCAGCCATGCACTGTCTATAGGTGGCTACTGAGCATTTGTGAATGAGTGCGAGCTGAGATGTCCTATCATTGTACAATCTGCCCTGGATTTCAAAGACTTAATGTGGAAAAAAAGAACATAAAACTGTCTCATTGGTAATTTTTGCATATTGTTTACAACTTGAGGCTATACTATTCTGGATTTATTGGATTGAGATACATTACCAAATTTCATTTTCTCTGTGGCTACCAGAAAATTTTAGCCTGCAGGCTATCACTGTGGCATCCAATCCCGTCAGATCTCAGAAGCTAATCAGGGTCAGGTCTGGTTGTTACTTGGATGCGAGACTGCCTGGAAACACCAGGTGCTGTAGGCTTTGGAGAAGGACCTGGCAACCCACTCCCATAAAACAATCAGCCATTGAAAACCCTTGGAATATCAGAGAAGCAGGAACAATACTGTTTCGCCTGTTGTACAAAGCGACGCTATGAGGTGGACACCTACTCGATGGCACCTAACAAAAACAACCAGGAAATTTACACTTTTGTAAGGAGCTTGTATTATTTCATATTTATCAGACATTGCTGGTACAGAGAGTCTTTAGGTAGAGACAATGCGGGGAGGGGACAATGCAGGTAGGGATGGGGAAGAGGACATTGTTAGAAATGCCTAGAAGTTTGTGAGAGGGGGTGTGTGTTGGGGTACAAAATTCAACCTGGCCCTGGAGTAGGGGTGTGTGGAGAATGGCATGGAAGAGGCTTGGGAGGCCATGGGTTCTGCAGACAGAGCAATAGTCTGTGGTAGAAGAGTCACTGCTGGGGCTTGCTCCTGAGCTGGCTTGTCCCAATCTGGCTCCCCAGAAAACTCACTGCCTCTGTGGCTTGTGGTTTCAAAGCTTCTGGGACTTCTGTCCCCCTGAGAGTCCCCCACCTGGCTCCTCCTCTCAAGCGGCTGCACCTTGTTATGGCAGCAGATTTGCAGTGAGCATCAGCCTCCTGTCTCCAGGTGCTCACGGGTTGAAATCCTTTCTGAAAGATTCTTCCTCCACCCCTAGTACTGGGGATTGAACCCGGGACTTCACGTGAACTTTGTGAGTGCTCTCCCACCGAGCTGCACCCCAAGCCCATTTTCAGTTTTTTATCTTGAGACTGGTCTTGCTAAGATACGCAGGCTGCCTCTGGCCTTGAACTTGAGATCCTCCTGCCTGCACCTCCCAAGTCGCTGGGATGACAGGCATGCACCACTGTGCCTGGTCTTGAAACATTCTTAAAGATAACAAAAACAAAAGTGATTCTTGTTCATTGTAGAAAAATTAGAAATACATCAAAGCACAAAGAAGGAAAATACCACCTCCAACCCCAGAGATTAAATATGGTGTCATGGCCAGGGCTGCAGCAAAGTGGGAATTTGACCCCCAGTGATCCAGCTCCTATGCCCTGGTGCTTTGTAAACCATGGCCGGATGACATGGAGGAAGCTCTTTAACCATAGAGGGGGTCAGACACATCCTTCCAGCTCACAGCAGAAGTTGGAAGGTGGAGGCTGGCCCGCTCCTAAGTGATGTGTGCTCAGCTCTTGGAGGTTTAAAAACAAATTGTGAGAGCTCAGAAACACCAGGATGTAGAAATGCTGGGCCAAGTGTTGGCACTGTCACTGAACCACTGTGTCCTATTCCTGGCCCTTGCCCCAAAGGCTCCACTCATTCCTGCCCCAGCCCCAGGAGCATCTGTTGATCTTGGCTTTGGGTTACAAGTGAAGACCAGCTCTCACCTTGATCCATTCCCCTCCTACCATCTGGCTTTCCCTCTTCCAGATACTCTGGACTGTTCCTGCCTGGCTCATCTGCCTCCTCTCCACTAAGTGTCTGAATCCTTGAGCCCTGTCTGGCTCAGGCACACTTTGTATTCAAGGCTTTTCTGCCTTCTGCACCAACCAGTCTGCCCATGGTCCTGGGTGGCCTCATCTGCCCCATTTCTTCTTGGGTGTCACAGCTAAGATCACTCTTCTACTCGTGGAGTGGGTTAAATGAGGTGATGTCTGTAAAGTGCCGAGCCCCTGGGAACACTAAAAGCAAGAACTAGCTCTCATTATTGCTTCTATGATTAGATTTCCTCCTGCCCTGTGGCTTGGTTCAACCCTGAACTGTGGGTGCCAGGATGCGAGGCACCCTCCACTCTCCTATTACCTTTGCACACAATGTTCCCTCTTTGGGGATCCCTTATGCTCCGGGTCATTTGGTAACACGTCCTTTGGGGGCTCCATTTACGCACTGCTCCTCTAGAAAGGCCCAGGCCCCCTCCATGAAAACTGGGTTGGGGGCCTCTCCACCACGTTTGCCAGCCCTCTTTAGGGCACCACAGTACTGACCACTGGTACTGATTACCAGCTTCTCTGCTACCTCTGCCAGGGGATGACAGAAGCTCCCACTTACCAGCTTGAAATCCGGCTCTCTGGGGAAGAATGCTTTAGGAGTGGGAGTTGGGAAGGAGGTCTGAGACCTGGGTCTTCCACCCTCAGCACCTCCCAAAGGCTCAATCACATGAGATTCCCAGTGAACTCCCCGCCAGGGGCTGTGGCTCTGGGAGAAGGCTAGGCAGGTCTGTAGCCAGTGGTAGTGACGGCTCCCTGCCCCCCATCACTGGGAGGGGAGCGCTTTTGAGCCTTCATGTTGAGCCAGGCCGTCTCCACAGCTTCTCTGACTCTCTCCCTGTGCTGCACCAGCACTCTTCCACAAAAAGTGGATTTCCCGCCTTGACGTGGGGGCCCCTGACTGGCTTCTCACAGAAGAGGTGCTGTCAGTTCCTCACCAGAGGCTTGGTTCTGCAGCAGCCTCAGCTTGCCAGGTTCTCCGCCCTCCACTTTCTCACTTCTGTGTGCTTGCCTATGCAGCCCCCATTGGGACCCTGTCCGTGCCTTCATCACTCACTGTTTCCTACTTACCTGCTGAGAATGCTCACGAACAATCCCAGTAACAGCTACCACAGTGACCCTGACACTGTTTTTGTACAAATTTGAGGTAAAGAATTTGTGTCTTTTTCAGATGAAGAAACTGAGGCTCAGAGAGATGGAGGGGACTACCCAAAAAGCAAAAGTTGAGGGATAAAAGTGGGGTTTAGTTCAGGGACAGCACTCAGGCATTTGGCTTTGAAGCCTGGGACACAACACTGTCACCCTCCTTCTGAACAGTTGGGGCCTTCTTCCACTTGACACCCCGAGGCCAGGTGGGATGTCCCCCATCATGGCTACCATTGGGCTTCCTTCCTTATCAACCTTTTGATGCTTCAGGGTCTGTGATAGCTCAGCAGCCAGCACAGGACCAGGTGCACAATAGGTCCTTGTCACGCCTTACCTAGAGAGTGGGGTGCTGAGGAAGGCAGGCAAACATCTCAGCTAGTTCCCATGATGACTGATGTCACTGCACTCCCAGACTCTGTTTCTCCCCATCACTCTGGGCCTTGCTCTGGGAGCTGGCCATGGTGCTGAAGGGCCCAGGGACAGCTGCCCACCCCTAGACCCCAGGTCTTGTGTCCTAAAGGGACACTTCCTCAGCCCCACCTCTTGCCCAGGCCTACAGGCACTAGTAGCAGCAGTGTGGACCCATGGAGGAAGGATGGAGGGACATGTTAGGAATCCATTCATTGCACTATTACCCATACATTTATCATGTACCTTGTATGTTGTAAACCTGAGGAACCTGGGCTGCAGTTGAAGGCCAAGTAGATTTTTTTTTATTTTTGTAGCTCAGAAGTGCTGGGTGTGCACCACTATGCCTGGTCTTGAGTAGATTATTTTTATTATATTTTTTGCAATACTAGGGGTCAAACCCAGGGCCTCCTGCTTCCTAGGCAAGTGCTCTACCTCTGAGCCCCACCCCCAAGCCCTTTTATATTTTGAGACAGGTTCTTGCTAAATTGCATAGGCTGCCTCTGGCCTTGAACCTGTGATCCTCCTTCCTCAGCATCCCGAGTTGCTGGGATTACAGGTGTGCACCATGGTGCCCACCCATTGAGTAGATTCTTGAGCATTCTACTCGAAAGGCTGGCTGGCAAGAGAAGGGACGTCAGGAGCTAAAGCCCACAGGTGTGCAGGTGAAACATTTGTACAGAGGGGTGCCCACCTGAGGACTCCAGCTGCCATCCAGAGTTTGCAGTTGTTACTATTTTTTTGTCCCCCTTTTGGCCCTGAACTACCACTCTCTCTGACTCCAGTGCCCAGCCCAGAAGCAGGTGCTGGAAACAGCAAGTGAAGGATGTTGGGCCCAGGCGGGGAGCTGATGTCTCTGTCCTGGAAGCAGAGGGAGATGGATATGCTCTGTGACTGAATGTGCATCTTAGACAGACCCCTGGCCTGTGAGGTCGTGGGGTTGCAGCAGTAATCCTGGCAGGAGATGAGGCCTCTTGTTGAAGGGGGCAGTGCTCCCCCACCTCCACCCTTAAAAGAGAGTGAAAATCCCCTTCTGATGCCAGGCCAGCCGGCAGTGGGAAATAATCACTTTTCACAGGCCCCTTATCCACAGCCAAGCCCTGTGCCGGTTTAATCAGCGGTGCCTGGGTGACTTGAAGATTCCCAGTCTTGAGAGATCAGGAGAGAGGTTAAAGAAAATTACCCTGGCCTCCTCCATGCTAATGTAATCTCTAACCAGATCTGCCTAGCCGCAGCTCAAATTGCTTTTTAGATTAACATTTAATTATTAACAGGGTCCCCTGGAAGGCCTCGGGCTTTCAGAACAGGGATGGGGGAAGGAACAGCGGGAGGGAGGTGGGGGTGGGCTTCTGCGCAGGCTGCCTTTCAGAGACAGTGATGGGGGAGGACAAGGAGACAGGGAGGGGAGGGAGAGAGAGGTCAGGGTAGGCAAGGGAAAGGCTGCAGGAAAGGAAAAGGGAGGTAGGCGCACGGGCAGGCAGATGGAGTTAGGGACAAGGATGGACACAGAGGACAGAAAGACAGACACTGGATCCTCTCCTGGGAGCCCCATAGCGGGTGGCAGAGGGACTGTGCACCTAGATTCCCTATGACACTTCTCAGCAAGGATCCCCCACCCTTCCATCCTGGCTATGAGCTCACTGGTTTGTGGCCCCTTGCTGTTTAGAGAGGATTGAGTTTACTTGCTTGCTTGCTTGTTGTTTTCTTTTTTCTTTTTTCTTTTTCTTTTTTTGCAGTACTATGGGGCTGAACCCAGGGCCTTGCACAGACTTTGCAAGCACTTTGACACTGGGCTGCACCCCAACCCCTTTTTTATTTTTCATATTGAGAAGGGGTCTCGCTAAGCATGCAGGCTGCCTCTGGCCTCAAACTCAATGATCCTCCTGCTGCAGCCTTGCAAGTTGCAGAGTTTATAGGTGTGCGCCACTGTGCCCAGCTGAGGATTGAGCTTTCTGAAGCTCTGTGTAGGCTTGGCCTGTGATGCTGAGGACCGACCAAGGAAGTGACCCACCCAGGGCCACACAGCCAGGGTCTGACCCCAGCAGTGCCCCCGCTGGCTCTTATTCCTCTGCCTTACCACTTCAGGCTCCTCCCTAAATTTTGGGAACAACTGTGTGATCAGGACAGTGTGAGGAAGTGGTATCAAGGACAGCTAGGGGGTGGCAGGAAGAGGGCCCTGCCCCTCCCTATGGTGGCCGTGAGGCCCTAAGGAATGGCAGGCAGCTGTGCTTTTAGGGAACACAGCGTCCTAACCATCCACTTGGCTCGGCTGGTTGTATGAACTGCTGGTGTTTTCCAGCTTCCTGTCTCCTCCCTGCTGAGGATTCTAAATCCTTCAATGAGACGGACTGCATGTAAAGTCTCTTTTGTATGCCGACAGGCTAAGGGCTCAGCCCTGTGTCTTGCATACAGCTGGTACCCTGAATTGCGTCTGGTAGCTAAATGGTAACATCCTTTCCTGTCCAAGCTGGATGCCCCTCATACAGTCAGCCGGCTACTTCCCATCAAGTTCTGTGAGGAGAACAGCTTCTGAGAGGTGCTGTGATTTCCTCCAAGTCACTCCGCCAATGAGAGCCCCAGTGCCTGGCCCCTGCCACCCTGAGACTCTGGGGCTGGCTCTCTCCTGAACTCCTAGTCCCACTGGACTCTGGGAAGGGCCTGGCATGACCTTCTAAGCCACAGCCAGCCTTTGGCCTTGAGTGGAGACACTAAGGCCTGAGTGGGCAGCTCCAGAGCCCAGGGTGAGGAGCAGGGCTGGAAGCAGCATAGTCCATGGGCTCCACGGGTGACAACCTGGCCCTGCTGGGCGCCCAGGTGTGTCTTCACACTCTGCCTTGCTCCAGGGCCAGCCCATCCAAGTCCAGCCAGGGAAAACTACTGCCTAGCCAAGGCAGGAGGGCAAGGTTCACCCCTCTGCCATTGCAGGGCAAAGGAAGAGGAGGATGGAGAGGCCAGGAAAGGCTGGGGCCGGCATTATTTGGGGGGCAGCAGTTCTGGTGCCCTGGTGCCTTGTGGTTGGATGTTCCTCCCTGTTTCCCTACTTCCACACATGCATGGCTACAATCATATAGCTCTGGCATCAGATCCCGCCCCGATCTCCAAATCTAAGCAGGATCAGGCCTGGTTAGTCCTTGGGTGGGAGACCACCTGGGAATACAGAGTGTTGTAGACTAGGGAGAAGGACCTGGCAGCCCACTCCCAAAACAATCTGCCATTGAAAACCCTATGCATAGCAGAGAAGCACTGACAGTAGTGCTGAGCATGGCACAGTGTTGGGGAATATTTCGTTCTGTTGTACGTAGGGCACCTAACAACAATACATGCACAGACTTAGCCCCCAAAAGTTGCTCAAGAAATGTTTGCTCCCCTAATGAGTGCATGAGTGGATGGGTGTGTGAGCTGCAAACCCGGGCTTTACCTATCTTGGTTTTATCCCGCCTTGCACACCGTGCTCCATCAAATGATTGCCAGATGTGTGCGCCTTCTCCTGGGAGCCTCTGCACTCTTTCTGGTCCTCTCTGACCAGCCCTTCCTGAAGTAGAATCAAAGTGGCTTGGGGCACTGGGAGAGACAGGCCCCCACTGCTGCTGCTTGCTGCCCAGTTGCCTGGAGCCAGGGGCTGATGGGCCCCTACCACAATGGACTTGCCGTAGGGCGGGCCCCTGTTCAGGGTCTGACACTCTTGGATTTGGCCACCTGAAATCTGTGTGACCTTGCATAAACTGCTCCCACTCTCTGTGACCATTTCCTAATGTGGGAATTGGAGCTAAAAACAGAATCCACCCCAGAGGCTACTTGGAGGGTGCAGTGAGGTGGAAAGGGCAGGGTGTCTACACAGTGGGGACAGTCCATAAACGCTGCTGCCAGTCCTAGTGCTAAGGCGCACCCTGCCCTTTCCAAATCATCCCCTCCTACTGGCCTAGGGCTCCCCAGTGCCTGCTGCAGCCACACCGGCAGGGAGAGGTGACAAAAGGAGGGCAGGGCCAAACGCCCCAGCATCTTATTCTTTTAATAATCATAAAGACAGGCCATCACCATCCTCCTTTTCATTGTTCTGCCAGGCAAGCAGCAAACTCAATCCCTCCTTGGACTGGACGATTCCTCCCTCCTTTCCCCTCCCGTCACACTTCCTTTATCTAAATGCTGAGCTATGAAAGAGCATATCGACAGCTGGGGGCGTTATCTGGTGGAGGGGACCTTTTCCTTGTGTCTCTGAGATAAGGCTTCTTATCAGCCCCCGCGTCATGGCGCCCCAGCATTCTAATCATTGAGGCTTGCAACATCTCCCCCCCACACACTTTTTATTATTAAAGTCACAAAAGACCTTGAGCTTATAAACAATTTGATTTGCAGATAAGTGTTTTAAATGAGCAGCAGGAGCTCTCTGGATGGTCTCTGGCAGGGTTGGGGGAATAATGAGTTCATGTGGGGGTCCTAGGGGACTGGTTTTCTGTACATGGGATAGGAGCAGGAATCACAGGCAGATCATGAGTGTTTTAGCTACCCACTCTAGTCCTGTCCTTGGCTTGCTGTGTGACCTTGTGCAGGACACTTGGCTTCTCTGGGCCTTGTTCATTTCATCTGACAATAACCAATTCATTGATGCAGTTGTTCACTCAACACCTACTTATTAAATGACTGTTCTTTGCCAGGCACTGGGGAGAGAGAGAGATAAGACATGGTCCTTGCTCCTGAGAAACTCACAGTCCAGTGGAGAGAGACAGGCATGAAAATTGGCAGTTACAACTCGGTGTGATTAGGGCTGTGATGGGGGATACCCAGAGGGACGGAGTGCTGGGCCAGAGTCTGGAGAGGCAGAGCCGCATCAGCACGGGCTGGGCAGCGACTCTAGGCAGGGAGCAGCACAAGGTTTGGAGGTGTGAGACACTGAGCTGGAGGAGGGCTCAGGACAGAGCTGAAAGATGAGGGGGGGTGACTGGAGGGCCTTGAGGGCCAGGCACAGAAGGCGAGGCTCTGTTTGGAAGTTGGAGAGGTCAAAGGCCAAGGAAGAGGGCCTGATTTGCCTTGTTTCCAGATGATGGAGATGTTCCTGGAACTGGGGATGGGGTGATTCTGCCTCCCCTCCATGCTTGGCAGGATGCAGGGTCCTGGGAGAATGGGCAGTGAGTTGGGGAAGCAGAGAGTGAAAAGCCCCTCTCTCCAAAGTGATGGTGGTCTCAGGCTGCAGGCCTGCCTACCGTCCTCCAGAGACAAGAAATGGAAAGGAGGCAGCTGCCCTGGGAAGCTGAGCTGAGGCATCGGCATGGATGCTCTGTCCTCCTGCAAATCTCTGTGGCCCACTGAGCTCAGTCAGTGCCTCCCTGGCTCTGGGATGGCCTGGGCACCTGCATCACAGCACTCTGAAGACAAGAGTCTGGGGAGGTAGCTAGTGGGACCCACAGGAACCGTGGGCCTTGGGGAGAGGCTGGGCTTTTGATCCCCTGCACCTGGTGAAAGGCTTGGCCAGGACCCTGGGAGAAAATGACCTGGGGGAACCAGAAGGATCATGGAAATGACTTTTATAGGCCAGAGAAGAGCACTGGCCCACCTGAGGTCACACAGCAGTTGCTGGGAATGGGAGGCTCCAGGCTTCTTGCCCAATTGTCCTTTGTGCACCAGGTCCTTGAACTCCCTCCTTCCTCACCCCTCACCCATAGGCTCACCCAGTCAGCAAGGCGCCCCAGGCAGGGGGTTGGCCCGTTCTGGTCTGGATGTCCCACCATGGAGGGGGAGGGCATGGGCTGGCTTTCTACAGCTCTCCCCTCTGACTCCCAGCCCATGTCAGGGTGGCAAGAGGTGTCTGCTGCCCTGGAGTAGTGGCGAGAGAGGCTGGGCAGAGGCGGCACAGGATGGCAGGGGCCTCTGGCCCCTTGGGTGGGTGCCAGTCAGGCCTCCCCTTGGGTGGCCTACGTGAGCATGTGAAGGGGCCTGCAGGCCCTGAGCAGTGTATCATAGGTGTGCGTTGTATGTACATGAGTGTGCAGGGCAGGAGTGTATGGATGCCCGGCATGGGTGCCCGCGTGCTCTGGTGTGACCTCAAGGCTGGTGCTCAGGGTTGTGGCAGCGGTGGCCTGAGCCATGCCCGCTCTCACCACCTGCTCACATCCCAGGTCTCTGAGGAGCACTGCTGTGTTCCACAGTCAAGGACTTTCATCCCCACAATAAGCCCACTTCACTCCCTTCTTAAACTCTGTAATTTCTGCTTGATTGTAACAGCATATTTTAAAATTACCGGAATCAGCGCCGGGAAGTGGATACTGCAGCTTTTATTGCCTCGCTGTGTTAAGGCTGGCGACTGGGGGGAGGGGAAGAGAATCACCCATCCTCCCCCACGTCCATCCCCCACGTTCTCTCTCTCTCTTTTCTTTTTGAGACAGTAATAGGAGAAAATTGGTTTTGAAACTGAATAAAAGTCCCTTTCAGAGGAAATCATTTCTTTCAGGGTACCTTTGCTGAAAGTAAAATAGGGGATAATGAAAGGTGGTTACGTGATTGTCTTTCATTTACCAAGAGGCCAGGACAGACGGGAGCTGCCACCGTCTCGGGGAAATACAAGATTGAAATAATTGCACCGTAACAAGGAGCTTGTTGTGAAATTAGTATCTTAAGAAAGTAGTGAAAAAAGGCTTTTCCTCATGAATACTTCATTATTAGAAGAAAGCGGCAGAATTTAGGGCTCTAGACACCTGTTTAGTATTAAATAACTTCTCTTTCTTCCTCTGAAACACACACTCCCCCCACTTCTCCTCTTTCCAAACCAAAGCAGTTGGAGGTGACCCAGCCTGGCTGCCAGGGACTGGGGCTGGGAAGGGGTGCCTGGTGGGGGACCTCAGGATGTCTGGGATTGAACTGAAGCCTGAACCCACTTTCTCTGCAGAGGAGGAGGAAGGGCCTGGATGGGAACTCCCACCCCCTCATGGTGACCTCCAAGGCCTCCAAGGCAGGCCTGTCCTGACCCCACTGCTCACGGGCTCTTGTTGTTGGGTGCCATTGAGTCGAGTCTGACTCATAGTGACCCGCATAGGCTTTTTAACGGCTTATTGTTTGGGGATTGGTTTTGGGAGTGGATTGCCACATCCTACTCCCATTTTTGTGGTGCTGGGAATGGAAACCAGGGCCTCAGAAAGTGTGGAGCAGCACTTTACTGACTGAGCTAAACCCCAGCCCCTCAGGCTCTGGGCCCGCAGGAAGGTCCTGCCACAGCCTCCCCAAGCATCTGTGACAGGAAATTGGGCTTTGTGACAATGAATGCAAATTTTGCATGAACACCCGGCACCTGGCTCTGGAAGCGGATATGGCACGGGCCCATCTGAGCTGCCAGGCAGGGTGGCTACCATGGCAGCCATTCCCACTTGGGGTGAGGAGCTTGGCCAGGTGGTGACAGAGATCCCAGGTCCGGCAGCCGTGGCAGCCCTTGGGGACTGGTCAGGGTTAGAGCTCCCCTGGGCCTCCCCAGGATGCTGTCCTGATATCTCCACTCCTGGGCACCCACTTCCGGGATGCCCGTGAGGACCCCTAAAGATGAGCAGATGGGTCTTTTCTACCTTGGTGAGCTGAGGCTGATCTGCTCACGAGGTTCCAAGAGCACCGGGGTTCACCACCAGCCAAACGGAGGGGCTGCCTTGGGACACAGGACTGGGATATGACACATGGGGGTGTCTCAGAGACCCCCACACTGAGACAGCCAGGGGCATGTATGACTCGGATCTGGCTCTGCTGTGCTCGTCTACCCCTTGTTGTTGTTGCTGTTGTTAGGTGCCGTCAAGTCGGTATCCGACTCATAGCGACCCTCTGTACAACAGGGGAAACACTATTGTCAGTGCTTCTCTGCTGTTCATAGGGTTTTCAATGGCAGATTGATTTTTGGGAGGGGGTTGCCAGGTCCTTCTCCCAAGCCTACAGCTTCTGGTGTTCCCAGGCGGTCTCCCATCCAGGTACTAACCAG
>VMDO01000140.1:0-48434 GCA_007922755.1 Pedetes capensis | reverse complement strand
TGGACCCTGCTTAGCTTCTGAGATCTGATGGGATCGGATGCCACAGGGCTACAGCTGCAGGTCTACCCCTTAAGACACCTGAATTCTTTTCCTTCCTGTGAGGCCACAGATGTGCCTCTGGATGCTTTGGGCCTCAGTTTCCTCATCTGTCAGATGAGGGAGAAAGAGTGTCTGCTTTGAAAGTCCCCTAGTGGGGAGGGTGGCAGGAAGCAGCACAGGGCATTCCTTGAGTAACAAGCCTCTCATCTCCCTCCTCACAGGGACCCTGCCACAGAGCACGCCCTACCTGGGGCCCCCAGCTCAGCCATGCTGGCCTGTCTGCAAAGGACCCAGAACCCACCGGGCCAACACCTGTCCTGCCCAAGCAAGAGCCTGGAGCTGCGCAAGTGTGAGTTGCTCTCTCCCCACCCCGGGTTCCTGTCCCCTCTTCTCGGCCCAGTCTGAGTCCACAGGGCTCTTCTTTCTGCTCTTGGGCCCAGGCAGACCATTGCCTTTGCCGTGAGGCCACCTTCCACCATGGGTCTTAACATCCAAGTTCTCTGAGGCCTCAGCCTTTGCCCATACCCTGCTGCCTCCCTGGACCCGCTCGCCAACAATGGGCGCCACACTGTGTGGCCTGACCTCTTTCCCTGCAGCCTTGTCTGACCCTGCCAGCACCTTGACTCAACTTGACCTCTGCAACCCACCACACATGTGTCTGTCTGGCTCACAGTCACTTGCATTAGCAGAAGGCAGGGGGCTGAGAAGCAGAGTCCTTCAGGGGACCCAACTTTGGGCCTGTTCCCTGGGTGACTGTGGGCCTATTCTTCCTCTCTAGCTTAGTGTTTTGTGTTTTAGAGATAGGGTTTTGCCAGGTAGCCCAGGCCACCCTCGAACTCACTACCCTCCTGCCTCCACATCCCACAAGCTGGGATTTACAGGCATGGCTACTACACGGGGCTAGACCTGGCTTTTTCCATGTGTCAAACTGGGGAGCTGGACTTACTGATCTCCAAGGGTCTGTCCTCTTTGACTGTTCTAGCACCAAGATCCCAAGCCCTCTGATAATTTTTTGTTTGTTTGTTTTGTTTTGTTTTGTTTTTCTTTTTTTTTGGTTGTATTGGGGGTTGAACCCAGGGCCTCATGCTTACATGTTTTACAAGTGCTGGACCACTGAGCTGCACCTCCAACCTCCAGCCCCCCCCCCCCTTTCTTCTTAACTTTTTTTTTTTTTAGCAAGACAGGGTCTTGCTAAATTATGGAGACTGCCTCTGGTCTCAAACTTGTGATCCTCCTGCCTCTGCCTCCCCAGCCACTGGGATTATGGGCGTGTGCCACCGCACCCAGCTTCTCTGACAATTTTTAGCCACATCAGGGTTTAAATTTTTTTCTAAGTACATGAAAACCATTAAAAAGAGGGAGATTTGCATAAAAGCCTATATTTCTAGTATCTCTTAAAAGAAATCAAATGATCTGATAGCATAGGCCTGTGTTGCTGTACTATGATTGGGTAGAGAGGACCTGTTGCCTCTTGGAAGGGGACACTCATCTCTAGTGTACCACAGTCCCCAGCCCTTCCTATTGCTTCTGCCCTGTAGCCAGGATCAGTTGCCATTTATCATCACGCTTGCACTATTGCTTTTTAAAAATTTTTTCTTTAAATATTTATCTTTAGGCAAGGTAACATTCTTGACCAGTATTCAAAAGAAAGAAAGAGGTATAGTGACAAAAGCCTTGCTCTCCCAAAGGCAGCCGATGTCAGCTTCCTGTGTGTCCTTCCAGGAGATATTTTATGCACATCCCTGCAAATGTGTGTGTAACGCATATTTTACACACTGTCCTGCACCTCGCTCGTTCACTTTGCAATATATTCTGCATGTCAGTTTCCAAAGAGTTCCCTCATTCTTTTGCCACACAGTTTTCCCTAGCAAGGATGAACCATAATTTATTTGGCCAGTCCTCTAGACTGTATCCAACCTGTTGCCATTATAAGCAATGCAGCAATAAACCTTGTATTCACAGGGTGTGAATAAACTGCAGGGTAAATTTCTGGAAATGGAAATACTGGGCTAAAGGTATGTGCATTTGTAATTTTGATAGATGTGGTCTGACTTCTTTTGATATTATATCTGTGGACACTGCACAGCACTGTGCAAGAGGATCTTCCCCACCCCCTCACCATCACAGCATGCCATCAAACTTCTAAGCTTTGTGAACCTGAACAGAGAAAATAGGGCCACAGTGTAGTTTTAGTTTAAAATGAATGAGGCTGAGCATCTTTTCCTGTCTGAGCCATTTGTTTTTCCTTTGAATAATCTACTTATTTCCTTGGTCCAGTTTTTCAATTGGGTGATGTGTTTTCTACTTTATTGGTTTGTAGAAGCTATTTGTATATGAGAGAATTAGATCTCTGTCATATGAATTGCATATGTTTTCACCAACTTGTCATTTGTCTTTGGTTCTGCCATGGAGGAATTTTCTTTGGGAAGTGAGATTTGTCAGTATTTTCTTTTATGGTCTTTGGATTTTGTATTATATTTATAAAGTCCTTCCTCAAGGTTTTTTGTTTTTTGTTTTTTTAAAGGAAAAAGTTCCCCCAAGTTTTCTTTTAGTTATCTTATGGTTTTTAAAATATATATAATCTGTGTTTCAAAAGGTTTCTTCTAGTTTGTTTTTTTGTTTTGTTTTTTCATAGTTATTATTTTTCTCATTTGGTTTTGGTACTAGGGGATTGAACGAAGGCCTTGCGCATGCTAGGGAAGTGTTCCATCACTGCCACACCCCTAGTCTCCCTCTTTTTTCATTTTGAGACAGAGTCTTGCTAAGTTGCACAGGCCGCCTTGAACTTGTGATCCTCCTTCCTCAGCCTCCCAAGTCACCAGGATTACAGGCACATGCCTCCATACCCAGCCTTTATATGGCATTTAAAAAAATATGATCTCTGTTTTGCAATTTATCTGATATGAAGCATGAGGCTGTCCTTGCACTTGTGATCGTCCTTCCTTAGCCTCCTGAATGCTGCAATGCTGCGATTATAAGCAGCGGGCGCACCACTATGCCTGGCCATTTTAATCATTGCAGTATTATAATACATTTAGAAAAATTAGCCAGGCACAATGGCACATGCTTGAAATCTCAGGGACTTGGGAGGCAGAGGCAGGAGAATTGAGTTTGAGGCCAGAGGCAGCCTGTGCTACGTAGCTGGAGGTGTAGCCTAGTGGGAGAGCACTTGAAAGTATGTAGGAGGGCCTGGGTTCAACTCCTAGTATGAGGAGGGGAGTGTTCAATTCAGAGGTTTTTCGTGTATTCACAGAATTCACCACAGTCAATTGTACAGCATTTTCATAACTAGAGACCCCATACCTGTTGACAGTTACCCCTTTCCCCCCTACTTGCTCTTTCTTTATAGATTTTCCTATTTTGGACTTCCATAGTAATGGACTTGTGCCATAGGTGATCTTTTTCTGGTACCTGGGGGTTAAACCCAGGATTTCACACATGCTTTGTAAGCATTCTACCACTGGGATGCACCTCCAGCCCTTTTTTTACTTTTTATTTTGAGACAAGGTCTCACTAAGTTATGCAGGTTGCCTCTGGCCTTGAACTTGCAGTCTTCCTGCCTTTGCCTCTCAAGTCACTGGGATTACAGGTGTGCATCACCATGCCCGGCTGGTTTACAGTTTTCAAGGTTCACCCATGTCACAGCATGTATATAATACATTTTAACATTTGCTGGAGCTTCTTGCCCCTTATTCCTGCTCCAAGTTTCCTTGGCTGCCCTCTTTGTTGTGCTGACTGAACTGTGGAATCCACTTACCTAGAAAGAAGCAATCCCATTTTGTTTTTCTGGGGATTGCATTACGTTTATGGATGAATCTAGGAAGAAATGTCATTTTCATGATGTTGTCTTTCCTTCCAAGAACATGACATGCCTCTCTGTTTGTTCAGACTTTCTTCTGTGTCCCTCAGCAGCATTTTAACATTCATTTCATTTAGATCTTGGACATTTTTGGTTAACTTTACTTCTGAATTGTTGAGCTTTTTTGAATGGTCTTTTCTTCCATAAATAGAGGTTGTTTCTATGAAGGCTGTTAACTTCTGCCACCTCAATGAATTCTGTTATTGTTTATAATGGTTTTTCAATTTAGTCTCTTGAGTTTTCTAGTTATCATTGCAAATGATCATTTTATCTCCTACTTTGTTTTATACCTTATTTCTTTGTTTTAGTTAATAGAGTTGGCTGCTATCCCTGGAACACTGAAAATAATAACGGTGATAATAGACAGTCTTGCTTTGTAGCTTTTAGATTTCCTCATTAAGGAAATGCTGGCTTTGGGGCAGGTATTTTGTCAGGTTAAATAAGTATCCATCTATTCTTATTTTATTAAGGAGTTTTACAATAAAAAGGGTGGACATTGGAACTTTGCCAAATGAGTCTTCAGTTTTATGAAGGACATAATAGCTTCTTTCCATATGAATATGACATTCATATGAATGACATTAATAGATTCCTTCATGTCAAACCATCTTTGCATTCCTGGTTGAACCCCACTTGGCCATGGAGAATATTTCTTTATAAAATACTTGCTGGACTGGATTTATTTCACTTAGGATTGTTGCCTCAATTTCATCGGAGTGATTGTTCTTGCATTTTTCTTTCTTTCTTTCTTTTTTTTTGGGGGGGGGCGGCGGGCAAGGGGAGAATCTTTTTTTTCTTTTGAGACAGGATCTAGCTATACAGCCCAGGCTGGCCTTGAACTCATGATCCTCCTGCCCCAGCTTTCCAAGTGCTAGATTACAGGTGTGCATCATTGCACCCAACATTAGAACAATTTTTTGGTTGGATTTTGGTATCTGCAGTCTTCCTGTCTTTCCCTGTGCTTTGGAACAGTTTAAATGGAAATGGAATTGCTTGTTCTTTAAAGGTTGGTTGATTCCACCATGAACCTGTCTGGGCTAGTGTGTTTATTTGGGGTGGGTTGTAGCTCTTTGCTATTTTCTATTTCTTCTGTACTAATTGTTTTCTTTTAATTATTCTGCTGTGGGAGTGAGTTTGGTAAATCCTGTTTCTCTAAAAAACTATCCGTTTTATCCAGGTGTTCAAGTTTCTTTACATAACGTTGAACAAAGTAATTCTTTCAGTTCTTTCAAGTGGTGATTTTGCCTTTCTTATATCGTATATTTTGTGCCTTTTCCCACATTTTTCTTGATTAGGTTAGCTAGGTAATGATATTATCTATCGCCCTTTCCCAGAGATCCATCTTCAGTATTTATTAGTATTTCTGGTTCCTAATTTATTAACTTATGCTTTTATCTTTATTAAAACCTTTCTGAGCTGACTGTGGTGGTACATGCCTATAATCCAAGTAATCCAGAAGGCAGAGGGAGGAGGATCATGAGTTTGAGGGTAGAAGCAGCCTGCACAACTCAGCAAGACCCTGACTAAAAATTAAAAAATGGGCTGGGGTGCAGCTCAATGGTGGGACACTTGCAAAGTATGTCTGAGGCCTTGGGTTCAACCACCAAGTACCACAAAAAATAAAATTAATGAAACCATAAAGCATGTTTATAATCCCAGTGATTTGGGAGGCTGAGGCAGGAGGATAATGAGTTTGAGGCCAAAGGCAACCTGCACAACTTATTGAGACCCTGTCTCAATGTAAAAAATGGAAAAGGGCCTGGGGTGAAGCTCAATGTTAGAGCACCTGCCTAGCATGCGCAAGGCAAAGGTTCAGCCCTCCAATACTACAAAACAAAACTTTCCATTTCAGTTATTTTTAATTTCTTATGTTATACTGATTTTAAAAGGGAGAAATTAAGGTTATAAAGTCTCTGAGCACTTCTTTAGCTATATCCTATAGGTTCTAATGTATAGTATTTTCCATTTTATTACTTTCTAGATATTTTATAATTTTGATTTTGATTCTTTAACTAAGACTCATTTGAGTCCCACCCATCCAAGTGTTTTTTGTTGTGTGGGGCATCAAACCCAAGGCCTGGTAGATACTAATCAAGCATTCTACCACTGAGCTACATCCTAAGCTCTCAAGTGGTAGGTATTTTTTGTATTTCATTATTTTCAGGACTTTCTTCTGTTATGACCGGAGAATCTTGTCTATTTTTACTGCTCTGGAATATATTGAAATTTTGTGATACAATCTATAGTAATTCTTGTGCATTTAGGGGATTTTTTAATGGGGACTTGAAAAGATTGTGGTTCTGTTTTCAGCATGCAGAGTTTGGGATATGTCACTTTGATCTACCCAGTGATTCTGTTAGTTGTTCTGTATTCTTATTTGCCTTCTGCTAATGTGTTCCAGCCCATTTCTTCTGGTAGCACCTGTAGTGTTGGGCTAGGAAGTGATGATGCAATGTTATTTAATGCATAAATATTAGTACCTTAAATCTTTGTGTGAATTGCCTTCTTTACCATATTTAATACTTTTTGGTTTGGATTCAGTTTTATTTATTAAGATGGTATCTTCTGCTTTTTGAATTTGCTTTTCTTGAAAGCTTTACCAATTCTTGTATTTCAGTCTTTCTGAATTCCTTTGTTTAGGTGTGACCCAGATACTATATAGTTGGATATAGTTGGATTAAGCTTTATAATCCAATTTGAATACCTTTTTCTTTTTTAAAAGAGTTTAGCCCATTTACATTTATTGATATAACAGATATCTGGTCTGAGTTCAGTCACTTTGTGCTTTAATTGCATTTAGCTCTTTGACTATATGACCTGTGCTCTCTGCTGTGTAGTGCATCCACTAGTCACAGGTAGGTTGTTCTTGTTCTAATGGTATAACTTGAATTCCTTGATTCTCTAATTAAAACAGTAACACTTTCCCTGAGAGGAGCAAATGATGAAATTGTTGTTGTTGTTAGGTGCCGTCGAGTCGGTATCCAACTCATAGCGACCCTCATAGGGTTTTCAATGGCAGACTGTTTCAGGATTGCCTTGGGAGTGGATTGCCAGGTCCTTCTCCCAATGATGAAATTAGTGTATTTAATTTTCTTCTCCAAATTTTCATGGAGTTGACTTTGTTACCTGACATCTGCTTTAAATGACATCTTTTAATTAGCTATTAAAGATGAGGACATCAGTATACTTTTATCATCCCCTCCTTTCCCTTCCATTATCAGTGATACCATTACTATACTCTCAGGGCTTATAATGTTAGCAGCTGGTGACATCACCACAGTCACATTTGTTTCACACAGCCTTGGCATTTATTTCAATCTGTCTTGTCCATAAATAAGATCAGTGCTCACCACCAGTTCTTTTGTCTTAGAGCCTGTCACCTGAAGTTGGCCCTCTTAGTGTGCTACTTAAGGTGGCCTCAGGTGAATAATACTCCTAGGATTCCCGCACATTCTGAATGGCCTGTTGCCTTTCTACTTGAATGGGTTAAAAAAAGAAAAAAGTTTTTGGATCACTTTGTTTCCTGGACAATCTTGTAGACCTTGTTCTAGTCTCTTCTAATGTTGCTATGAAGAAGTTAAATCTTTTTCCTCCTTTTACTTCATTTTCATCTTTCTATATCTTTCATGGGCTGGGATTTAGCTCAGTGGGTAGAGCGCTGCGCTGCAGTCTCTGAGGACCCGAGGTCAATTCCCAGCACCGCAAAAATGGGAGAAGGGCCTGGCAATCCACTCCCAAGGCAATCCCGAAAAAAGTCAGCCATTGAAAACCCTATGAGGGTCGCTATGAGTCGGACACCAACTCGACGGCACCTAACAACAACAACATATCTTTCATATCTAATTACTTGAGGATATTTCTCATGGCTGACCTGTGTGGGGTCTGTTCTCCCTAGAACATGGTACTATGCTCCTTGCATTTTCAAATGCAAGGCTTAGATTATTTTGGTTTCCTTATTTGAGGACTCAAGCATATATTGGCTGCCTTTTGCCAATCTTTCCCATGTACCACCTTCCAAGCCTATGTAACTCATTTTCTTTCCATTGCGCTCACTTTTCTTCCTGTGTTTTCAGCACTTTAATCCTTGTTCTCATTTTATTTCTCCCTTTGCTTTGGTGATAGTTTTTTCCTTCTACTCTTGTGTATCTTTGTGGTTTTTGCTTTATAGAAATAATTGCTTACGCTGGATGCGGTGGCACATGCCTGTAATCCCAGCGGCATGGGAGGTGGAGGCAGGAGGATCGCAAGTTCGAGACCAGAGGCAGTCTGCATAACTTAGTGAGACCCTGTCTCAAAAAGTAAAAAAAAAAAAAAAAAAAAATTGGGCTGGGGGTGCAGCTCAGTGGTCCAGTACTTGCAGAGCATGCAGGTGTGAGGCCCTGGGTTCAACCCCCAGTACCGCAAAAAAAAAAAAAAAAAAAAATTGCTTACTACATTTTTTTCTTCATAATGAAATACTGGGCTGTAACCATCATCTCTTCTGAACACTATAGTCTTTTCATGGGAAGTGAGATTTTTTTTTTTTTTTTTGCCAACCATGAATTTCCTCATGCTTTGCTTTGCCTTGCCTACATTTAAAAATATGTTTTGACTAGGTCCTATGCTTGTTTAATATGCATTATGTACCTCTGGAAGGAGTGAGTTCTTCCCCACATAGTTATTTGCAGGAAATTAAGATTGAGGAACAGCCAAGGCCATGTCCTGGGCTAACTGGAATTTTCCTTACAACCCTGAGTGTGTGTATGTATGTATGTGTGTGTATATGTGTGTGTGTGTGTGTGTACATACATATATATATATTTGTGTGTATGTATATATACACATACACACATATATATATACAGACACATACACACACACACACACACACCCTTCATTTTCCTTGAGTTGGTTCCTGCCAATATGGCATTTATGCACTCTACCTCCCATGTTCTTCTAAACCAAGTGGGTCTGTCACCAGCTGATATACCTCTACTTGCACTGCTACAAATAAGGGGTTTACCCTTATTTGTACCTCAGGGTGTACCCCTCACTTTGGGGACATGTACACTGCTCTTTCTGAAATTTGCAGCTATGTTGTTGTTGTTAGGTGCCGTCGAGTCGGCATCCGACTCATAGCAACCCTCATACGGTTTTCAATGGCAGACTGTTTCGGGATTGACTTGGGAGTGGATTGCCAGGTCCTTCTCCCATTTTTGCGGTGCTGGGAATTGAACTCGGGAACTCAGAGACTGCAGCGCAGCGCTCTACCAACTGAGCTAAATCCCAGCCCCATTTGCAGCTATAGCACTCCTTTTCTGTTTCTTCCCTTGTCCTCATCTGATCTTTACTTCCATTGGCAGTCTATCTACCTTGATTAGGGGTTTAGCAGCCACATTGTATTTCACTACATGGATAACTAACAACCTGTTTAACCATCCCCTTGTTGATGGACATTTAGGTTGTTTCTAGTCTCTCACTATAAGCACCTTTGTACATGTGCATCTGTGCACAATACTTCTTCCAAGAGACACTGTCTCAAAGGGTCTATGCATTTTAACCTTTGATTTCTACATCTGGCTGTCAGGCTCCCTACTTTGCCCTCTGCTACCAGGTAGCTAGAGACAGGGCCTCTTGACTTGGGCTGGCTTCCCCTTCCTGCTTCAAGGCCTCTACAGATTCCTTCTTCCTCTGTCCACTCAGGTCCTTTCACATCTCTGCATTTATTGGAAAAGACACTGACTCTTCCTATAATTGCAGAGCACAGGAAAGAGGGAGGCAGGAAGGAAGATAAGCAAATTGAATTGGGTACACTGCTGCCAGTCAGTGCCTGGACGTTGGGCCAAGGAGGCTGCTGCCCTTTCCTTCTCAGCATGACTTTTGGGTGATAGAAACCTCTTGTCCCTGTTGTTCTGGACAGAGCCAAAGCAGGCAGTGCTGGCCCTAAGCTTTGGGCTGTGCTGTTTTTCCTACCAAGAGGAAAGGTCCTGACTCAGCAACATGACCTTGGAGAAGTTGATTGGCCTGCTCAGGTATATGTTCCCCTTTCTGTAAAGCAAAGGGTCAGATGAGGTGGACTGAAGAAGCCATCCAGCTGTTACCATCTGTGATAATGTTGATAGCTTGGGAGGAGGCTTAGTCTGTGACCCCTCATCCTTTCCCTGTGTAATGAAAATCAAAGTAGGCAAATTTACAGAGCTGTACCGAGGACAAGCTTCCGTGAGCATCCAGAACATGGCTTGTTGTTGTGTGCCATTGAGTTGTGTCTGACTCATAGCAACCCTACGTACAACAGGCAAAACAGTATTGTCAATGCTTCTCTGCTATTCATTGGGTTTTCAATAGCAGATTATTTTTTGGGAGTGGGCTGCTGGGTCCTTCTCCCAAGCCTACAGCACCTGGTGTTCCCAGGCAGTCTCCCGTCTAAGGACTAACCAGGCCTGACCTTGCTTAGCTTCCGAGATCTGATGGGATTGGATGCCACAGTGCCATGGCTGCAGCCCAGAGCATGGCTAGAAACTGGAAATGGCCACAGGTCACATCTTGGAGCCAAGGAGACAGCCAGCTCTGTGTCCAGGAGCCTGAGCATTGCGCTGTTGTGGCCTACTCCCTGTGACTGGCCAAAGTGACCTGGAGAAAAAAAGAAAAACAAATTTCAGGGAGAGAAAGTCTATTCCCTTGGGCCCAAGACTTAAGCCCCTCCTAGCTGGCTAGAGTCCCAAGCCAGACCTGCCCACCCCTGGGACAGAAACCTGTTTATCTCAGCCACTCAGGACCTTCTCTGGTAATAAATATTTGACTTTCTCCTTGTGGTGTTAATACACAAACTTTGAGTTGCACACTGCTAAAAATACAGGCTGTGCAGAGTCCCAGAGAGGCACTACGGGGACAGGACTCAGGAACTGGGCCTCTTCTGTGTCCAAGGGGGCTGGGGCAGGTGGGAGACCCCACCATCCTCTGCTGCACCTTGGATAAGAGATACAGCTGCTCTCTGTAGGTGGGGTGGGGGTGGGGCTCACCCACCCTGCCCTGTATCGCAAGAGTCCCTAGGGCAAAGGCTTGGGACAGACAAGTGTAGGGTCAGATGCTGCCTTTGTACTGCATGGGGCACGTGTATGACCTCTGGCAAGTGAGTGAGTGAGTGGGATCCTTTGCCCCTAAAGACGTGGGAGTAGGGATGGGAGGAGAGACTCACCCACGGCCTGGCAGCCCACCCCCAGCCTCCGTACCCACAGGGGGACAAGAGGTTCTCCTCCATCTCATCTCCCCTGATGAGAAGGCTTGAAGGCCCAGATGGGCTGGTAGTGACTCCCACCCTTACCCACCTTGCCCTAGGAGTCCCCAAGCCCTCTGCCCCAGTGAGCCGCTACCCTCCAGGCATTACTGTGGGGGCTGCCGCTGCTTGGAGCCACACTAATAAAATACGGAAGAAAAGGAGCAATTTAAAATTACAATAAAATTAAAAGCAAATCTTGGGTCAAGTAGCAGATTCAATTATGCAGCTGTTGCTGAGCATGCTCGTGGAGGGAGGGAAGGAAGGTCTGGTGCCCGCTCTCCCCCTGCCTCGGGAACCAGGCTTAGGAGAGGGCAGAGGCTCTGAGGTGCAGGGCCCGATGGACTGAGGCCCTGTTCATGACTTAACAAATAAAAATAAGCTCTGAGCTGGGCGTGGTGGTGCATGCCTGTAATCCCAGCGCTCAGGATGCTGAGGCAAGAGGATTGTGAGTTCAAGACCTGCCTGGGCTACATAGTAGGGCCTCGTCTCAAAACAAAACAAACAAAAAAGCTCTGAGCCAACCAGGAGGGAAGGCATCTTCCCTCATCTATCAATGCATCCAGCCACAATCCACTGTCGTGAACCAGGAGGGTGGATAACATCTGCTAAACCAAAGATCCCAGTCTTACTCTACTCTGCAGGAGGTCCTAGCTAGCCCAGCAAGACAGGAAAAGTAAATAAAAAGGTATAAGGATCAGAAGGGAATAAAACTATTTACATTGAAAACCCAAGAGAAGTTGGGTACCATTGTGAATGTTTATAATCCCAGCTACTCAGGAGGCTGAGGCAGGAGGATCATGAGTTTGAGGCCAGAGACAGCCTGCACAACTTAGTGAGGCCCTGTCTCAAAATTTTTAAAAAAATTTTTTTAAAGGGGATGGTTTGGTACAGCTCATTGGTGAAGCACTTGCCTAGAATGCACAAGTCCTTGGGCTTGACTCCCTAGTACCACAAGAAAAAAAAAAAAAGAGAGAGAGAAAATGTAAGAGTTAGACTTCAGCAAGACATACAAACACACCTGTGTTCTACAACCGAAGCTGACAAGCTTTTTCTGTGCAAATAAATATTTTCAACCTTGCAGTCCACACAATCTCTAGCTTATCAGTGCTCACATTCTAACATGAAAGCCAGAGGTATACATAAATGAATGGGTGTGGCAGTATTCCAATAAAACCTTATTTATAAAAGCTGGCAGCAGACCAGATTTGGCCCACATGCAGTACTTTGCTTGTTCCTGCTCTCCACCAACCACATAGAGTTGGAAAATATATTTTACAAAGATACCATTGCAATTTTTCATTCTGCAAAGCTACTGTTAGTTTTTTTCAACACTACGATATAATTTTTGTCTACAGCCATACCACTGTGGCATCCGATCCTGTCAGATCTCGTAAGCTAAGCAGGTCGGGCCTGGTTAGTACTTGAATGGGAGACCACTTGGGAACACCAGGTGCTGTAGGCTTGGGAGAAGGACCTGGCAACTCACTCCCAAAAAACAATCAGCCATTGAAAATCCTATGAATAGCAGAGAAGCACTGACAATACTGTTTTCTGCCTGTTGTACGTAGGGTTGCTGAGTCAGACACTGACTCGATGGCACCTAACAAGAAGATATAATTTACATACCAGACAATTCACCCATTTATAATGTACTTTGAGTATCTTCAGAGTCATGCAACCATCACCCCTATCAAATTCAAGAATGTGTTACTTTCCATTAATCTCCAACCCTCTTCTCCCCAAACTATTTTATTTGTCTATAGAGTTGCCTATTTTGGACATTTCATACAAATGGTTACAGGAAATATGACCTCTTATTACTAGGTTCTTTCGCTGAACATTTCTAAAGTTCATGCACATGTAGCAAGCATGTATTACTACTTCATTCTTTCTTACTGCTAAATTCTCCTCCACTAGATATACCATGCTTTATTTATCCATTTAAATTAGTTGATGGCATGTGGGGTTTTCTCACTTTTTGGCTATTATGAATAATGCTGTAGACATGTTTTCATCTCTCACATATATACCTAGGAGTGGTATTGCTGGGTCACCTGGTAACTCTGTTCAACTTCTTGAACAAGTGCCAACTGTTTTCCAGAGTAACTGCACAATTTTAAATCCCTGCTAGTAGTGAAGGAAGATTCTAGTTTCCTCACAGCCTCACCTGGTTCCCCTCTGTCTTTTCCATTATGGCCACCTCAGTGGGTGTGAAGTGGCATCTCAGCGTAGTTTGAATTTTCATTTCCCTAATGACTGAGGGGGCTGGGATTTAGCTCAGTTGGTAGAGTGCTGCGCTGCAGTCTCTGAGGACCCTAGTTCAATTCCCAGCACCGCAAAAATGGGAGAAGGGCCTGGCAATGCATTCCCAAGGCAATCCCGAAACAGTCAGCCATTGAAAACCCTATGAGGGTTGCTATGAGTCAGATACCGACTCGACGGCACCTAACAACAACAATAACGACTGAGGATGTTGGACATCGCTTTATGGGCTTATTGGCCTTTGTAGATCTTCTCTGAAGAAGTGTCTACTCAACTCTTTTGCCAGTTTTTCAATTCAGTTATTTGTCTTTTTCTTACTCAGTTATAAAAGTTACAAGTCCTATATCATACACATGATTTGCAAAGATCCTCTTCCACTCTGGGGTTGTCTTCATCACATTCTTCATGGTATCCTTTGAAGCACAAAAGTTTTTAATTTTGATGAAATCAAAATGTTGTCCCCCTTCCCCTCCACCCTTTTTTGAGACAGGGTCTCACTATATAACGCAGACTGGCCTCAATCTCATGATCCTCCCACCTCAGCCTCCCAAGTGCTGGGATTATAGGTGCACAACATTATGCCAGGCTGTGTTTTTGGCGTTTCATCTAAGAAGGCTTTGTGTAACCAAACGTCATTTGTAACTCCTATGTTTTCTTGTAAGAGTTTCTAGTTTGGGATCTTCCATTCAGGTCTTTAGCATATTTTGAATTAATTTTTGCATATGGTGCCTGGATAGGATCCAGCTTCATTCTTCTGCCTGAGATAGCTAGTTGTCTCCAATATGATTTGTTGAGGGGACTAGTGTTTCCCCTAGTGAGTTATTTTGGAACCCTTGGCAAATCAATTAACTATAAATGCCAAGGTTTATTTCTGGATTCTCTGTTCCATTGATCTGTATCCCTGTCGTTATGCCAGTACCACATGAATGAGTACTGTAACTTCGTAAGTTTTGTTATGATTTTTTTTTTCTTGAGACAGGGTCTTGCTGTGTAGCCCATGCTGGCCTTAAATTTACAATTCTCCTGCCTCAGCCTCCCCAGTTCTGGGATTACAGGTGTGTGGCATCATACCCAGCTTGTAGTATATTTTGAAGTTAGAAAAGGTGAGTCCTCCATCTTTGTCCATCTTCAGAATTGTTTTGGCTATTCTGAATCTTCTGGATTTTAGGATCAGCTTGTCGATTTCTGCAAAGAGACCAGTTCAGATTCTGATAGGGATTGCATTGGGTCTGTAGATCAACTTAGGGAGTATTTCTGTCTTAATATTGTCTCCCAATCCATGAACACAGGGGGTAGCTTCCCATTTATTTAAAGAATTGCTTTCAACAGTGCTTTATAGTTTTCAGAGTCCAAGTTTTGCTTGTCTTTTGTTAAAATTTATTCCTAAGTATTTTGGGAATTCTGTTATAAATGGAAATTTTTGTTTGTTTTGTGGTGCTGGGGATCGAACCCTGGTCCTTGTGCATGCTAGGCAAGCACTCTACCACTGAGCTACACCCCAACTGTTTTTGTTTTTTGTTTTGTTGTCAGTGCCAGGGACCAAACCCAGGGATTTGTGCATGCTAGGCAAGTACTCAACCACTAAGCCACATCCATAGCCCTAGTGTTCTTTTAATTTCGTTCTTTGATTGTTCAATGTGAGTGTACAGAAATAGAATTGATTTTTATATCTTGATCTTATATCTGGCAACCTCATAGAACTGGCTCATTCTAATAGATATTTTCTCATCTGCAAATAGAGATGGATTTACTTCCTCCTTTCTAATCTGAATGCCTTTTCTTTCTTTTCCTACCTAACTGCCCTGGCAACCGTTCTCCCTCGGTACAGTGTTGAAGAGAAGTGGCAAGAGCAGAGATCTTTGTCTTATTCTTCGTTAAAAACAAAGTCAGCTGTGGGTTTTTTGTAGTCTGTTTTCATCTTTTTTTTTTTTTTTTTTTCCTGTTTTCATCTTGAAAGAATGTGGATGGGATACATGCTTTTTCTGCATCCACTGAAATGATCACATTTGTTGTTGTTGTTAGGTGCCGTCGAGCTGGTATCCAACTTATAGCCACCCTATGTACAACAGGTGAAACACTATTGCCAGTGCTTCTCTGCTATTCATAGGGTGTTCAATGGCAGATTGATTTTTGGGAGTGGTTGACAGGTCTTTCCCCCAAGCCTATAGCACCTGGTGTTCCCAGGCAGTCTCCCATCCAAGTACGACCCTGCTTAGCTTCTGAGATCTGATGGGATTGGATGCCACAGGGCTACAGCTGCAGGCTATGATCATATGGTGGCTGCCTTTTATTTTATTGATATGGTGTATTACGTTAACTGATTTTTTGATGTTCAGTCAACTTTGCCTTCCTTGGATAAGTCCCACTTGGTCATGGTATATATAGTCCTTTTTATATGTTGCTGGATTTGGTTTGCTGGTATTTTGTTGGTTTTTCCATCTGTCATAAAGGACAGTGGCCTATAGCTTTTATGTATGAGAGTGATCTTTAGTTTGGGTATTAGGGCAATAGTGGCCCTAAAAAATTACAAACGTTTCTCTTTTCTGTAGGAGTTTGTGAAGAAATTTTATTCTCTAAATCCTTGGTAGAATTTCACCGGTGAAGCCTTCCTGGCCAGACCCTTGCATTGTGCACAGTGTTGTAATTGCTAATTCAACTTCTTATTATGGGTCTGCTCAAATTTCGTATTTTGAGACAGGATCTAACTAAGTTATGCAGGCTGCCTCTGGCCTTGAATTCATGATCCTGTACCTCCTGAGTTGCTGTGATTAGAGGCACGCACCACCATGCCCGGCTGAGGTTTCATGTTTTCCTAAATCAGGCTAGGTATCTGTCCATTTTGTCTAAGTTATGATATACAATTTAAAACCATAACAAAATAAGTTGACAAAAGATATAAATGACCTTTATGGCTTATTCAATTATATTTTTAAAACACCTAAATAAACTTAGACATATGTGCAGGAACAGAGATTCAATATGAAGATAAATTCGATCCAGTTCCTATATCTTAATTATTTGTCTGTGTAAATTGAAAGCTGGCTTTGAAGTTAAAGGAAAGAATGAAAGGCCAACAATGGCCAAGGCACTTTGGACAAAGAAGCACAAGGGTGGGGAAAGGGGCTTGTATTGCCATAGCTTAAGGTTGGGACAGAGGGGACAGAGCAGAATATCTGGAAATGGATCTCTACACGTGCACACAATCTAAGATGAAGTGGGGCCTTCAGATAACTGGGGATTCCAGATGCAGCACTGGGACCACTGTTTATCCACAGCAATAAAGTATGATGGAGCCCTACCTCACACCACTTATATAAAAGAATCCCAGGCAGACTAAAACTCTAACATGTGGAAAACAAAACCATACTATTTGTGGAAGAAAAATATGGAGAGTGTCATCTTCAGGGTGGGAAGGATTTCCAAGATTAAAGAGAAGGCACAAATAAAGGAAAGAAGTCATACCACATTAAACTTAAAAGCTATGGCTCAGCAAAAGACCATTAAAGTCAAAGCCAGGCACAGTGATGCACACCTGTAATCCCAGTGACTCGGGAGGTGGAGGCAGAAGGATCAAGACCAGAAGCTTGTGTAACTTTGTGAGCCCCTGACTCAAAAAAAAAAAAGAAAAAGAAAAAAAAAAAGCCACAAACGAAAAGGTGTCTGCAACACTTGTGGTGGACTGGTCTCCAGAATAGAGCACCACAGATGTGGCTGCAGAAAGAAAGCAGTGGGAATGGGCAGCAAGCTAGTGGTGGCTGGGAGGGGGCAAGACCCAGATAGAGTGGGCTGGAGCCAGAGACTGGACTGGGCAGGGGTAGGTGGGTGAGTCAGGCCAACACAGATGTGGACCGAGCAGACAGGAATAGTTGAAGGCCACAACAGAGCCCAGTTAGGCAGCAGGTAAGGGAGCCCGGGGCACAGGTGAGAGGCAAGAAAAGCTACAGAGGGAGGAAAGTACCCTCAGCCCCACCTACAGGGACACTGAGGCCACCCCAGTGCCTACCTTTGTATGTGTGGGGTATCTGAGCATCAAGCATGTGTGCGCGAGCTTGCACGTATCTACACGCACAGTTAGAAAAGGAAAGAGGCAGTATCCCTCTTCCAGTGCCCAGGGAGAACCATTACCTCCACCACCTGTTCCAGCCCAGAAGGAGCTAGAAGCAGGGGGCCCAGCCTTTTCTGAGCACCTCCCATGGCTCCACGCCGTCTGACTTGCCATCTCCCATTTCATCTTCACTCCCTTCCGCAGGGGAACAGGCAAGAGAGCAGTGGGCATCTCCCTGAGGTCCCACAGCCCGTAACGGGACACCTGGACTCCTACCCGGTCTGATTTCCCCTGTCTCCCAAGGTCAGTGGGCTGGGGCAGGTCAGTGTCCCTGGGACAGCCAGCCAGAGGCTGAGCAGGCACCCGTGCTGCTCCCACACCCCTCTTGGTCCCTCCCAGCAGAAGCCAGAGAACAGCTGTGCCTGTCCTGTGCAGCAGCCTTCCCCACCCCCTCCTCAGAATCCTCATTAGGGATTCTGCCCGTGCCACCAGCTAATTAGTGTCATGTTAATTGAGTGTTCAGGAGGCTGCCACCTCCAAGGGCAGAGTGTCACAGCGAAGGGGAATGCAGATGCACGGCTCCTCTTCCCTGTGGGCCAGGCCCCATGCCCAGGGACCCCTTCTGTCCTGGAGGAGCCCTGCACACCCCCAGCTCCCCCGTTTCCACACATAACGGCCACTGTGACTTCCCGAGCCTTTGTGGAGAGAGGCCACAGGCACGAGAAAAAAAAAACCACACCACGGGCCTAGCACACCTGTCATTCCCCACCCGCCATGGGAAAGTGACAGGTACCCCCAGAAGCTGGAGGTCCCCCAGAGAACAGCTGCTCCAGAACATGTTCATGAGTCGGCAAGAGAGTTCAAACGCTCTGCAGATTGCCACTCCTGGCCCCGGGACCTCAGGCAGGCAACCTGCCTTCTCCGAGCCTCAGACACCTTATCTGTGAAATGGGGCCAGCCCCAGCCTGCACCTCACAGGGTGAGGAGGGCTGGACCTCTTCCTGGATGCAGCCTGCCCACACTGCCTCCTATGTTCAGAAGAACAGGACCTGGAAGGACTGGCTTATATCCACAACAGAGGCCTGGGTCCCCTAGGACATCCTGGGGTGCGGGACCAGGAACTCCCACCCACCTCTTCCTTGATGAGCGAGTAGTATGTTACATGCTTTATGGACCACGGAGCATCGTGGCCACCCTTATCCCCTCTTGCCGATGAGATTCAAGGCTCACGTAAGGTGGCCTGCCCAAGGTCACCCACAGTCAGTGTCAAGCATATGACCCGACTCCAGATGAGTCTTAGCTCCTCACCGTTCCGTGGTCGCCACAGTAGATCACCCTCACCCCCCTACACCCCTTCACCACTTTTGGAAGGCCGTGGTACATGCAAGGCCCTCTCTCATGTCTCCCTGAGGCAGCATTAAACTCCACTCAAAGGGCTGGTTTTAATTGGCTTAATATACTCGTTAATAACCACGTCTATTTAACGCACCTGTAAAAGGCCCATAACATTAACTTAATGGCAGTGACGATTCGCCTGGCACTTCCAGCCAGCCTTTTAAATTTCCCTACAAGCCTTTAATGGGAGCCGTGGTGGATGGAGATGGATCGGGGGAAGAGATGAGCAGGGGGTGGGGGGGCTGCCCAGGCCAGCATGAGCTCCTTGGTCTCTGCGCGTCGGAGCCCGGATTCTGCCTGTCTGCCTGGGTCCTTGCCCATCTAGCCACTGGACGGGTTGGTTTGTGTTGTGGTCCTTTGCCTGACGCCCTGTCCTCTGAGCTTCTGACCTCTTCTGAGACCCTGCAGCCGCTGGAAGGCCTCAGAACAGGGGCTTCTCTGGCTTCCTAAGCATTAGCTGTCCTAGCTCTGTGCCTTTAACTTCAGGGCAGTGAGAGTGTAGGGTCTGCCCTCTAAATTTACCCAGGGGACAAGTCAACAGCCAGCTATAGCATAGGTGTCCTTGGGGGACCTCTCAGCTGAGGGGTGGAGGGCTGGGAGAGCCAGGCTGGGGGCTGGAAGTAACATCTCTTGCTGCATCCACCCAGCACGCACAAGGGTGCTGGGGCATGGCACCGAGCAGAAATAACATCTCTGCCTCGAGGACAAGCCTGCCCAACCCCAAGTTCCCCACTTTGGATCGGGTACTGGGAGCTGATGATGAGGCTCTTCCCATCGAGACATGGGGTGGGGAGACTGAGGCAGGCCAGGGGAGCCATGTGTCCAGGTGTTCTGCACAGGGAGGCAGCCCTTACGTTGGCTTTAAAGCACCCATGAGATTCTGGTTGTGGAGGGCAGGCAGGTCAAGCTGGCCGAGCCACAGAGCCCACGGGGCCCACAGACCTCAGAGCAGCAGCTTGGGGACTGGGGGGCTGGGGCTCAGATCATGGCTCACAGAAACTCTCCACCATGAGATCTTTCTAACCAGCAGCCCCTAGCGCACGTCCTGCCTGCCAGGTGTATGGTTTGTCCTGCTTGGTGTTTGAACATTGTTTTAAATGTGAACATTCTGGGCTGTGGGTGCAGCTCCGTGGTACAGCGCTTCCCTAGCATGCACAAGGCCCTGGGGGCCACCCTAGCACTACAAAAGAAGAAGAGAGATGAGAAATGAAATGAACACTCTTTGAGCAAAACATGTCTTCCCTGTCCACTTTGGTCCCTGCCCTCTGTCCACTGTAGGGATCTGTTTTGGACCCTTGCTTGACTCCCTGTGCCCTAGATACCTGACTTCCTCTTCTGAGACCTGGAGCCACCTCCCAAGGTGGGCCTGGATGCAACAGGCCACAAAGGATGGCTGCTGGCATATGAAAGGAGGCCCAGGGACATGTATGCATCTAGGGGCCTTTGGGAAGGGAGGCTACAGAGGGAGGTCTGAGGCAGGTGGCCAGGGTCTCAGATGCCACCTTAAGCAGCTGATTCACACAGACAGATGCAGTGGAGGGTTTTCCAGAAAAGTACCTGGGACCTTGGAGGTGGTGGAGGGGCTTCCATGAAATCATAGCCACCAATACCATAGCACCCACTGAGGACAGGCCCCGAGCTAGGCTGGCTCTTTATAGTCACAAAACCCTCCAAGGTCCATGGCGACACTGAGCCATTTTACACAAGAGAAAACTGAGGTTCAGAGAGGGGCCCTGGTACACCTGAGGGCACACAGCCAGGGTGTGATGGGGCTTGGATTTGAATCAGGTCTGTGACTCAGAGCCTGCATTCCACTGCCCAGGAGCCCCCGCTGCCAGCAGGCTGCTCGAGGCCCAGGCAAGAGGACGACACTTTGAAGAGGCTGTGGATGAGGCTGTGGATGCAGGTGCTGGAGCAGCCGGTCCTCAGGTCTCCACAGGACCCAAGGAGAGCAGAGAGCCAACACCCTCCTGAATGCAAGTTCAACAGCACTCATGGTTGGCCGGTGGCAATGACAGAAAAGCAGAGAATAAAATTCCCCTGCCACCCCAGAAGTGGCCCCTGCGGGCATCTGGGGTTCTTTTTCTTCAAGTCTTAGTTCTATTACCTTCAAAAGAGAAGGAGAGAGACTGACAGCCTTGGCATAGGACAGGGCATTTTGGAACCTCATCTTCCCACCCACTGTCTCCACACGTTTCCTCTGTCATCACAGTCTAAGCAAACCTCGTTTTTAATGTCATCAAGTCCTGCTGCTGAGGGCCTTCCTCCATCCTCCTATCCCCTTTCCACCCAGTCACCTGAGACGTCCTGAAAAAACCTGAGCCAAATGGCATGACACTTACTTATTGGTCACTGTGACCAAATTCCTGGGGTTGGGGGAAACTTGGAGGAAAAGTTTATTTTGGCTCCTGTTTTCAGTCCATGGTCAGCTGGCAGCATTGCTATGGGCCTGATGTACAGAGGCAGGACCACATGGCTGAGGAAGGCAGCTCACCCGGGGTGGCAAGAGAGCAGAGCGACAACAGGAAGTTCCAAGGCATGTGCCCTGTGACCTGCCACCTCCAGCCAGGCCCACCTCCAATGGACCAGCCATTGAAGTCAGCACCCTCGCTATTCAGTCACCTCTCAAGAGTGCCACCAGCTGGGGACCATGCCTTCAGCAATGAGTCTTCTGGGGGACATTTCATATTCAAACCACAACAGATGGAGCCTGTCACAGTTCTGAACTGCCCACATGGAGCACACACCCAGATCCTCACCGGGCACTGAGGCCTGACACTGCACCACACCCCTCCTGCCAGCTGTCTTCCACTATTGCCCTGACTGCTCCCCACTCGCTAGCCCTCTGCTCAACCCATGTGATTCCCTCCCTCCCTTCCTTCCCCTCCAACTCAAAGGCCACATTCTCAGAGAACCTTACTCACAGACCACCGTGTCCAAACTCGGCACCCCTCCATCCTGCCTCTCACGGTCCACTGCTCACTGCTGTTCTGGTCCCTATGGCTGTGTGTCTAATTATCCCAAAACCCTAGAGTCAAACAGCCATTTATCATGCTCAGGGATAGGGGTGGGGTGATGGAGATGGTGTGTCTCCGCTTTATGATATCCCTGGGGGGTACAGATCTCCTAAACCCTTGCTCACTCACACACCTGACAGGTGAGGCTGGTGCTTGCTGAAACCCCCACATGTGGCCAGGATCCAAGGGTGGAGTGTATGCAGAGGGAGCCACACTGCCTTTTACAGCCTGACCGTGAAAGTTACACGGCATCCCTTCCTTTGCACTGTATTCTACAGAATGGAGTGGCTACACCACGTCAAATGAAGGAAAATCAGACTCTGCTATGTGTTGGTTTTAAAACTATCACTCCTGGTCTATTGCCGATTCTGGGGCTTCTCACTGCCTGCCGTCCCTACCACCGCATCAGCCCCACCAGGGCAGGGATTTCGTTTGCTCATCAGAGCGAACTGCTTTATCTCTGAGGCCTGGTACTGTCCTGCATACAGGGAGAGCTCAGGGAATGGTGGTGGGCAGGTTCAGGGCCAGAGGGAAGCTTTGAAAGGTAGCTGATCATGGGGCTTCACTCTCAGCATTGTGACTGGCAGTGAGCAGGGGCTCCAAGCGGGATAGGCCTGTTTGGCCTGGCTTTGTCATTCATTCAACATAGCATTCTTGCCAGGCACTGTGGCACACACCAGTAATCCCAGCGACTCAGGAGGCTGGAGGCAGGAGGATTGCGAGTTTGAGGCTAGAGGCAGCCTGCACAAATTAGTGAGACCCTGTCTTAAAATGAAAAAGAGGCTGGGGGTGCATCTCAGTGGCAGAGACCTTGCCTAGCATGTGCAAAGCCCTAGGTTCAACCCCCGCATTTTTAAGCCTCTGTGTAATGTGGGCAGGGGGCCCCAGCAATGCCCCAGCAGTGATGAAGCTCAAGTGATCACAGAAGCCCCTGGGTAACCCCCCAACCCAGCTGGAGGAGTCAGGGCAGGTGGGGAGGGAACAGCACCCAGGCTGGACCCTGGGGTTCCTTAGGAGCATGCACTTCCTATAGCATAGGTGTCCTCCCCTCCCCTTGACCTCTAGCCTCACCTGCGAGGAAGCCTGCCCCAACAGAGGGCTCCCCAGCCCCTCCTCGGGCCATTTCCTACATCCTCACGTTTATCAAACAGGGCAGAGTAGTAACAGTGCTGAGCCCCCTGTGCTGGGTCTTCCTCACCAAGCTGGGCTCAGGCAGGAGCAACTGCATGGTTCTCTGGCAAACAGGCTACATTTGAGGAACCTGGGGGTGGATAGGCCAGGAGGTCTTCCAGGAGACATCGTGAGGCAGGGGCTGCCATCCCAAAGGCTGACAGGGCTGTGATCAGGTCGGCGTGAGACCAGGGACTCCCGCAGCCCTGCTCACCAGGAGGTGCTCAGGTTCCAACCACCGAGGGGAATGCAGAGCCCCTGCACATCTCCCAGCACATCTCCCTCAGGCCACTGCTTAGGGCCACTTTGCTGCCTCGTCAAGGTCACTCCAAAGGGTGGTCCTCCCCATTCTACAAAAGAAGCCTGAGAGCCTTAGGTGTCCCGTGGCCCCTGCCTGGGATGAGGTGGGGTGACCGTGACCTGGAAGACAAGGTAGATGGCACCAGGATCCAGCTCCACCCCTTCCTGGTTGTGTGTGCCCCAGACACTGAGCTCCCCTTTCCTCATCTGTAAACTGGGGACCTGTGTGCATCCTGTCTTGCTGTGTGACAGGTGACTCCCAAACTCAGTGGCTCAAAGCCCAGTGGTCACTTATTCCTGTGTGGCTCAGGAGCTGGGGTGCAGCTCACTGGGCGGTCCTGTGCAGGGTCCTATGGGATGCTGCAGCCAGGATGTTGGCCAGGGCTATGCCTCCTCCAGAGGCTCAGCCAGGACTGGACGATCCGCTCCCATCAAGGCTCAGGCAGCTGCTGGCCGAGGCCTCCACTCATCTCTGGGGCCTCTGTCTCCATGGGCCTCCCTGGAGTAAGTGAGCCGAGAGGCTGAGCCCGGAGGATGCCACAGCATCTCTCAGGACCAAAGCCCCGGGAGCCATACCCTGTCACTTCCAAAGGGCCTTACTAGCTACACAGATGGGCCCTGCCAGGTGTGAGGCCTGGAGACTGCCTGCAGGCATGAACACCAGGAGGTAAAAGTCACAAGGGAAGGCAGGTCTCAGGGGCAACTGCCAGATGCCAGAACCTGTCTCCTTATCTATGAACTGGGGGCCACCTCTTACCTCTGAGTGTCAGGGCCTCCAAACAAGATCCTGGAGGAAAACTGTGGACCCTGAGCATGGCCCCTACTAAGTGCTCACCAATTGGCACTGCATGCGAGCACCACCAGCTGCCACCAAAACTGGCCACCCAGAAGGAGCTCTGCTGTCCAGAGGGGGACATGACACCCCTCCTTTCAAGGAATGGGGCAGGGAGTAGGCATCGTGGGCTTTTTTTTTTTTTTTTTTTTTTGCTTCTAAAGGTTTTAAACACCTAATTTATTCCATCCATTAGATAGATTTTGTAGATTTAATCATTTTCACAGTTGGTGGCTCATTGGATACTCAAGATAAACTCCAAACGAAAGAATAATGGTGAGGGCAAATGAGTTTTCACACGGCACTGGCAGAAACTTGCTTGGGAAGAGAGTTTAAGAGGAACGAAAATACATACAGATATCATTTTTTTTTCTCAGCAGCTGCTTTTGCTGAGTCTAGTAGGTTACCACAGCTAATTTCACCAGTTTTGTTCATCTGTAAAATTGCATAAAAGTGACATTTTTGTGCTCATTATAGCAACCGCTGATTTATGGCTGGCAAATGAAGAGCTGGTCCTGTTTTTGCGGGACTCTCCAGGCGGTGCTAAGTGCCCATGAAATTGCTTGTATAATGTAGTTTAAATCCAATCTCAGAGAAAGATTCCCCCATTGGCCAAAGTGACATTTCCATTCTCCATACCAAGTTTATTTTTGGCCATTTAGGAGGGGGCTGGCAGGGGGAGGGTGGGGGCCCAGTGTGGCTTCACCTGCCCAGCACAGGTTACCTAAAGGGATGGAGGGAGGCCGCACTGTGTGGTACGAAATGCTGCCTCCCCTGCTTGACACCTTGGGTGGTTGCCCCTGCTCTGGGCATGGCTTTTCCACCAGGGCCCTGCTGACACTCGGGGCTGGACTGTGCACTGCAAGATGTCCAGCTGCATCTGGGCCCTACCCCGCACACACCAGTAAACCCTCGTCCTCATCTGTGCCTAGCCCGCATCTCCAGCTATGGCCTGCGCACACCATGCACCTCACCAGGCAGAGGCCCTTCCTGTGCTGGCCCCAGGCCTCTTGGCCACCTCCTGTGGTCCTCTCTCCCCCACAAGCTGCTCTGGCCCTTCTCCCACCGTGAGTTATTTACAGTGCTGCCTGGGACATCCTTCCTTGCCTCTGGACCCTGCCTGGAGTAGCTTCTCCCCTCCCTCCTCATTGTTTCACCACAGCTTTAGGACCCGACCAGGCTGCGGCTCCTTCCGGAAGGCTGGCCACACTCCCCAAACCTTCCCATGCTGCCTGCACCTCCCTGTCACAGCCTGCATTCATTTCATTCCAGTCAGCCACGGGGCGGTGCAGGGCGAGGCTCGGAAGGGTCAGGCAGGAGGCCCAGGGCTGGCAGCATGTTGAGCCAGCCGCAAGGGTGGTGCGAGCCCCTGCCCCACACTGGCAGATGGGAGGGGACCAACAGACATGGATGGCATGGCTTCTGCTAACACTGCCTGCCACATGTGACATGTTAAGCCCTCAAAGCCACACTGGGGGTTAGCAGTAGCAACAGCACCACCCCATTTTACAGATGAGAAAACAGGCTCAGAGTGGTGAAGCCCTGCTTGCCGTTCCCCCATGGCACCTTGGTACTGTCATTGCTTAAGGTCACCCTGCATAGTTACTACCTCCATTCCACAGGTAGGAAAATTGAGGCTCAGCTAGGCACACAACTTGTCCAGGGCCCCACAACTGAGACTCCGCCCAGAACTAGCCAGTGCAAAAGCTCAGGATGTTCCTGTTGGCTCCATACAGCCCTTCTGGCCCCAAGGGAGGCTGTGGGCTGCGCTAGGGAGTGGGTTAAGCCAGGGAGGGATCCACCTACCAGCAACCTGCATTGCAGTGGCAGGGACAGTTGCGCCCACAACCGTGGGTGAGTCACATGACCTGGATAAATGTCACAGCTGCGGTATTAAGTGACAGAAGCTCATCACAAGTGAGCACCCAGTGTAGGATTCCATCTCAGCACTTACAGAACCCTGGCACAGCTAGTCCATACTGTCAGAAGTCAGGATAGTGGTGAACATGGATGCAGCCCAGGACTGCGAGGGAAACCGGGCCTGGGGAGGTGGGGGGCAGCTGACCTTGCTTGTCTCTTGATCTTGTTCCTTACCTGAATGTTCATTGAGCTGGTATGTGCAGTTTCCTCTCTGAACTTTATTTTGATCCAAAGCTTAGAAATTAGAGCCGGGTTGGGTGGCACATGTCTGCAGCCACAGCATCCTGTTATCTGATCCCATCTGATCTTGGTAGCTAAGCAGAGTCAGCCTGGTGAGTCCTTGGATGGGAGATTGCCTGGGAATACCAGGCGCTGCAGGCTTGGGAGAAGGACCTGGCAACCCACTCCTGAAACAATCAACCACTGAAAACCTTATGAATAGCAGAGAAGCACTGACATACTGTTGGGCATGACACAGTGTCAGTGAGTGTTTCATTCTGTTGTACAGAGGGTCACTATGAGTTGGATACAACTCTAGGGCACCTACCAATGATGACACAAGCCTGTCGTTCCAGCAATTCAGGAGAATCACAAGCTTGTGCAACTTAGCAAGACCATCTGTAAATAAGATAACAAGACTACCTCTACGTAAAATAAGCAAATAAGGGGCTGGGAGTGCAGCTCAGTGGCGGAGCCCTTGCCCAGCATGTGTGAGGTCTTGGGCTCAGACCTCCAGAACTGCAAAAAATAACCTGACAAAACAAAGCTTAGAAATTTGGAAGGGTGGAAAAAAAGAGAAAGGAGTGGAGAAGGGAGAGGGATAAGGGGGCTGGGCAGCTCTGGAAGCCCTCCTGAAGTAGTGGGGTATGGCCACCGCGGCCGGACTCACCTGGCCCTCCTGTTCCCCACAGGCGAATCGGCGGCCAGCTCCATGCATTCCTCCCGCTACCCCAGCCCGGCGGAGCTGGATGCCTACGCTGAGAAGGTAGCCAACAGCCCGCTGTCTATCAAGATCTTCCCCACCACCGTCCGCGTGCCCCAGCACAAGCACCTCAGCCGCACGGTCAATGGCTACGACACCAGCGGCCAACGCTACAGCCCCTACCCGCAGCACACCACCGGCTACCAGGGCCTGCTGGCCATCGTCAAGGCCGCCGTGTCCTCCTCCAGCGCGGCTGCGCCCATTGGGCCCACCAAGAGCGTGCTCAAGAGTGCCGATGGCAAGCGGACCAAGCTGTCCCCAGCCACAGTGCAGGTGGGCGTGGCGCCCTACCCGGCGCCCAGCACTCTGGGGCCCCTAGCCTACCCCAAGCCTCCCGAGGCACCTGCTCCGCCGCCCAGCCTGCCCGCTGCCGCCACAGCCACCTCCATCATCCCTCTGCCGGGCCGGGGCCTGCCCCTGCCGCCCTCCAACCTGCCCTCCATCCACAGCATCCTCTACCAGCTCAACCAGCAGTGCCAAGCCCCGGGCGCTGCGCCTGCTGCCTGCCAGGGCGTGGCCGTCCCCCACCCCAGCCCGGCCAAGCACGGCCCGGTGCCCAGCTTTCCCAGCATGGCCTACTCGGCCAGCGCCGGGCTGCCCGACTGCAGGAAGGGCGCAGAGCTGGGCCAGGGAGCCACGCCAGCCCTGACGCTGGCCGCAGCTACCAAGCCTCCGGCAGGGTACTCGGATGGGGGCCTGGACTACCTGCTGTGGCCGCAGAAGCCGCCCCCGCCGCCCGCCCAACCCCTGCGGGCCTACGGCGGTGGCACTGTGGCCAGCAAGTCCCCTGAGGCCTGCGGCGCGCGCGTCTACGAGCGGGCCAGCGGGTCGCCGCTCCACTGCGGTGTGGGGCTGCCCGCCAGCTTCACTGTGGGCCAGTACTTCGCCACCCCCTGGAACAGCGTGCTGGTCACCCCCACCAGCGACTGCTACAACCCTGCGGCTGCGGCAGCGGCGGCTGTGACTGAGCTGGGGCCCGGGGCGGCCCGGGAGCTGGCCGCGCCTCCAGCCGACACCCTGTCTGGGCTCCCCAGCAAGAACGTGTGCAACACGTCGGTGCTGAGCAGCAGCCTGCAGTCGCTGGAGTATCTCATCAACGACATCCGGCCGCCCTGCATCAAGGAGCAGATGCTGGGCAAGGGCTACGAGACGGTGGCAGTGCCCCGGCTGCTGGACCACCAGCATGCCCACATCCGCCTGCCCGTCTACAGATAGGTCTGTCCCGGCGGCGGCACAGACCGAGGGACCTGCGCCGGTGGGGAGGGGCAGGGTGCACACCCGGCCCCGCCCCTTGCCCGCACTCGCCCCCAATGGCTGCCAGGGATGGGGAGGCCCTGTCCCCACGGCTGCCCCAGGACTCTGGTTGCTCCCGCGGCATCCGTACCTAGTGTGGCAGAGGCGGGGAGAGAAACCGCGCAAAGCTGGGAGTGGTTCCTTCAAGGTCTGGAGCGGAGGGGCTCGGGCAGGACGGGATGGAGAAATGGGGTACACCGGTTAGGGGTGGGACTCAAACCCTGGGTCTCCCCACATACACCCTCCAGTGTCCCCCACCAACCAATCCAGATGAAAGCCTCTCCACCTGCAGAGCCCTAGAGGCCCAGGACTGCCAGTGTCCTTGTGCCTCTTCCCTTGGACTCTTCCCCTACCCATTCCTTCCGAACACAGAATCATACCCCATCCCCATTCTGTACACCCTGGACCACCATCTCCCCCCTTCCCCCCAATACATCTTATAGGGCTGCTGGGCATGGTCGTGCAGGCAGTGCACTGCACAAGGGCACCCTGTCCAGGGAGACACCAGTTGCATCCCAGACTGGTATATTTATTACACTTTTCCGCATCTTGAGGAAGGGGCATCATCTTCCTATTCGCACAGAGGCACCACAGGGGCTAGCGAAGGGCCTGCAAACTTAGACCCCATTCAGAGGGACACTACCTTGCCTCCTTTGGGGTGCATGGGGGAGGGGGTCTCCTGGGAGCTAGTGAGGGGCAACCACTGGTTTTAATGGAGAGACCCAGTCCAACCCCTTTCCTGCAAACCACCCTTCCATGTCTGGCCGACACTATCATGGGGGGAAGGTAGGCAGGGGTCCCCACAGTAGGTCCCCAAACTCTGGCCCCTGGCACCCCAGAAGCGGTACTGTATCTCTCTCCAAGGCCTGTTGCAGCACTAAGTGCATTTACAAATCTCTGAGAATGTTTTTTTTTATACTAAAATTGACCATTATATTCTACTGTGAGAGGCGCAGCCTGCACTATATTGTTTTAAAAACGAAGAGAAAGAAAAAAACAGAAAACAGATGGTGTCTCAGCTGTTGGCTTACTTTGCAGCTCTTGTTTTCATTCTTGCTTTCTCCCTCCCTTGGGGACACTCGGCGGGCAGGCGGCTCCTCCCCCGAGCGGCACTGGGCACTGGGCACTGGGCATTGCTGCTTCCTGTGTTACTCCAGCACTTTCGAACTGGATGCTGTTAGGGGCCACTGTCATTTCTCTATGTGCCAGTACATTGGGGTGATGGCCACTGGCCATGGCCAGTGATCCACCTGCAGGGCAGTGGAGCCCAAACTAAACCTGAGTCCCTCTGGCTTGTTTCTTCTCCAGAATCCTGGTGGCCAGGATGGCCTCTCTACCACCATACACCCCTCCCCACCCCTTCTGGTGCCTGCTCTACCTCTGGCTTCCATGGGGACGGCCTAAATGGGGACAGGCCTAAATGGGGGGCAGCAGCCTGGACAGTTGCATCACAGCCAGCACAAGCACTGAGCCCCTGTGGGGGGCAGCCACAGCCTGCCCCAGGGAGCTCAGCATTTACCAGGTGCTGGCTGGATGCGGAGCATTTGCACCTGGTCTGCATCTTGCTGGAGATGCACAATGCCCTTGGGGGTAGAGGGAAGAGGTATGAGGACAAGACACTAAGGCTCAAGGTGGGCTGGCTGTGGCACACTTGCAAGCCCAGTACTCCAGGGAGGCTGAGACAGGAAGACTGCAAGTTCAAGGCTCGCCCTGAAGGGCCACACAACAAGACCCAGCCAGTCAACCAATCAGTATCGATAAATAAAGGAAGCTAAGGCTCAGAGATGTGAAATGATCTGTCCAAAGTCACACAGCAAGTGGAAAGTTGTGGTTCCAACCTCAGCCTGGCTTCACATCCTGTCCTGCCTTGGCTTTCCCCTGGCTCTCATTGGCCTACCAGCCTGACATCTGGGCCAGAGGTGGGGGAGCCCACTTCTAAGACCAGGCCCCGAAGTCTCGCAGCACATGGAGTAGGTCCCAAGGAGGGGGCTGGCTCTGGGGACTGGACCTCCTGTGGCCTCCCAGCAGCCCACAAGGAGGAAACAGAGGCCACAAGAGGAAGGACTGTGTTCTTAAGGACTGTGTTCTGGCAAAGCCAGGCCTGGAGCTGGCAAAGCCAGGCCACAGCCAAATGCACCCCCCAGCCCACAGAGAGCAGGCCAGGTTCTACTGGGTGACAAGCTGAGGAAGTCGGAGCCCCAGGAAGGCCACCAGGCACAGTCATGAACTGTATCTAACTAACATGAGCAGCAGGTGACAGCGCTTTTCTGATCTCACCCATGAGTCTCACAACAGCCCTATCAAGTGAGTAAGGAGGTCACACCCATGTCACAGAAGAGGACAGAGGACCTGGGAAACAGCTACAGGATGGTAAGGAGGACCACATGCCCCAGCATCAAGCCCCACCCCCACCCCCCAAAGCCTAGGGCAGCCCTGGAGGCTGGCCCCTCCCCATGGCTGCCTTGAGAGACCCTGAACCAGTCTGTCCCCTAAGGGCCAAGCACCCGCTAAGGGGGCAGAGAGCACAGGCGAAGCCCTTGGGAGGGCCCAGTTCTCTAGGCGGCCATGAGAACAACGTGATATAGGCCCAAGTGGAGGGCTGGCAGTGGCTTGGGCCACTGCCATTCCCAGGGTCCACCACGGGGTCCACCCAGGCACGAACCTGATCTCTGGGTCACCCAGCTTCTCACAGCCTGACACACCCTGGGATATTGGGAGGAGGGACAGAGTGAGACTGAGCCACACACTGGGCCAGATCCCCACATTTGGAGGATGGGGGCCATCTGCAGGGCATGGTCTGTGTGCCGGACAGGTGGGCACCGGATATAGCATGGGCCCGTGCCCTGGAGCCCAGCTGAGGCTCCTCCCCACCCCAGCACAGCCTTGGCCAGGTTCCTTCTCTGGGCCTCAGCTTCCTGATTTGGAGCTGAGTGGGCAGCTCTCAGAGCTCTCAGAGGGCCATCCAGCATGGCCACTGGGGCTCGCTGGGGCTCTCCCTGCGTGTCTCCAGTTGTCTTTGATCATCACTTGAATAGGGTGGGACAGGTAGCAAGAACATCACTGCTGTTGTCTCTAACCGCCCACAGTGATGGCAAGCAGCCCAGACACCAAGCTAGGCTCTAAACACCAATCCTCACAGCCACTCAGCACAGCACAAGTTCTTGCTCTCCCTACAGGTGAGGCCGGGGAGGCCCCCAGAAGGGCAGTCACACAGCTGAGGTTGGACAATGCAGGCCTGGTTGAATCTGAGCTCTCATCGCCTGTCATGTGATGCCGAGAACACGCAACCCCAGCCAGCCCTCAAATGGGCCCTGTTGTGTGTCCAGAACCTGGGCCCAGGTGTGGGTCCCATTGTGGGGCTGCCCCAACTTCAGGCTGGGTGAAGGAAGCAGAGGGGAAAAGTAGGATCCCCCTGGCCACAGCTGAGTCCTTTCTCTGTCTCTGAGTCTCTCTCTGACCCAGCACCAGGGTCCTCCTCCTCCTCACAGAACTGCACTGGGCTCCCACCCCTTAGAGGTGTGCCGTACAGAACTTCAATTATTACCACATCCATCACAGCCACCATTAGGAGATCATTCTGTCTTCCAGGACCCTGAGCTGCCGCGCACACGTGGGTGCTGGGGCACACACTCACCTGTCCAGGGTGGCTTTGTGTCTTCTTGACTCATTATCCCTGCCTTACACCATTCCCCCAGGAAGCAGAGACACTGAGACAAGTTCAACACTTGAACTTCGCCTTGAAACAGCACCTTTGAACTCGCGCCACTCAACAACCGAAGCTGTAGCCTCAGTTCTAAGCCAAAATTCACCTACCCTGAGTTCTGTCCCAAGCAATAGGGGCACTGCACCTGTGCCAGCAGGTGATCTTCAAAAGGGGGTGGTGCCCTGCCCCCTGGAGGGAGGGGCCAGTCCAGGTCGCCCCCAGGGAGCTGGCTCAGGGATTTCCAGGTCAGAGATGATTCCAATGTACTGGCAAGTGATCGCCTCTCTCTGATAGCCTCTTAACTACAGAATGAGGCCAACACACACGTGCCCAACTTGCCATGGTTGGACTTAGGATTTTTTTACTTCACAATGGTGCAAAAATCATAGAGTAGAAACCAGACTTCCCTTTTGAATTTGGATATTTCACCTGATAGCCATATGCAGTAGGACACTCTCTGAATGCAGGGCAATAGCAATCAGGCACAGTTCCCAGTCAGCCCCATTACAAGCAGAAACAAATGACAATCTATGGTGTGCTAACGCACGGAGCATCCTGGCTTAGTACATCTGTCGTTGTTAGGTGCTGTGGAGTTGGTATCTGACTCATGGAGACCCTTTCAACAACAGGCAAAACACTATTATCAGTGCTTCTCTGCCGTTCATAGGGTTTTTAAAGGTGGATTAATTTTTGGGAGTGGGTTGTCAGTCGGCCTCCCAAGCCTACAGCACCTGGTGTTCCCAGGTGGTCTCCCACCCAAGTACTACCCAGGACCAACCCTGCTTAGCTTACAAGATCTGACAGGATGGGATGCTACAGGGCTACGGCTGCAGACAGCTTAGTACATTAGACATACTCAATACATTCCCCACTTGTGGTACTTTTGACTTAGGCCTTTATCAGAATAACATGATCCTATGGTGAGAGGTAGGGGGCTGGGATTTGGCTCAGTTGGTAGAGCTCTGCCCTGCAGTCTCTGAGGTCCCAAGTTCAATTCCCAGCACCGCAAAAATGGGAGAAGGGCCTGGCAATCCACTCCCAAGGCAATCCTGAAACAGTCAGCCATTGAGAACCCTATGAGGGTCGCTGTGAGTCGGTACCGACTCAACGGCACCTAACAACAACAATGGCGAGAGGTGTCTGTATGCACCATGCAGGTTGAACTTAGGAGGTGGGGGGGGGGTCAAATTCCCTCCATAGCACAGAAATGTGAGGTACAACAATGTATTTCTTCTGTCATCACCTAGTCCAGCAGATTTCCAAGTCACCTTGTAAAAGGGGTTTCCCAGGCAAGAGTATGCAGAACAGGGCCAGGGTGTAACTCAATGGTAGAGAGCCTGCCTAATACACTCGAGGCCCTGGGTTTCATCCTCAGCACCAAAAAACCAAAAGAAATTCTGAAACAGCTGCATATGCCCAGTTTTCAAGATGCGCAAAGCATATTAACATATTAAAAGCTCTGAAAAATCTGTCAGTGCAGATACCCTTTAGGCTCCCACCTAGCATTTCTCTCCATTTTTTAACCTAAGTTTTTGTTTCTGTCTACTAACATTCCATGGAACAAACAAGACTTGAGGAAATACTCTTGTGTGGCAATCTGGAACAGTGAGTGAGTTCCTTCTCTCCGGACCTCAGTTTCCCCAGATGCAACACAAAGATTGACAATGAGTTTGTGGCAGAGCAAGGACTGGAATGCAGCACTTGCAAAGAGTTGTTGACTCTCATTTCTGGAGCTAACACTTCCTAATTAGTCTTTGTCCATTATATTAAACTAGGCGCAAAGGAAGGGAAGGGAAGGAAAAGAGGGGAAAGAAAAGAAGACCACATTTAAGAAGTAGGGGTGAGTGCTCCTATTTTGAGGAGAAAAGTGAGGTTCAGGAAAGACAGGCAACTTGCCTGAGAGCACACAGCAATTTGATCCTAAACCCTCCAGAGGCTAGGTTACCTTCTTACCTAATAGACTCAGGCACACCAAACGGAGAGCTCACTCAAAGGCACTTCCTGATAACGTCCCCAGGTTCCAGGTTCCCAATGTCCCTCAGGCCTCTTCTGAGGGGGCTCTGGGTGTGATCACAGTGACCCCTGGTGGCCAACTTCGTGATCTCAGCAGACCAACCTGGTACGAGCCAGTGGCAGGTCTGTGGGATCCAGGGAGCAACTGAGATGCTGGAAACACTGAGGTCCTGGAGGTGCCCAGGAGACTGAAAGGTGAGACATGTGGACCGGGTGAGTCCAAGCTCCACCCAACCTCTCCTGTCCTCACCTGTCAGAAGCCAGGACACATGCAGCACCAGGCAAGGTGGCGCACGCCCGCAATCCCAGTAGCTCAGGAGGCGGAGGCAGGAGGATCGCAAGTTCGAGACCAGAGGTAATCTGCATAACTCAGCAAGACCCTGTCTCAAAAAGTAAAAAAATGGGCTGGGGGCACAGCTCAGTGGTCCAACACTTGCAAAGCATGCAGGTGCAAGGCCCTGGGTTCAACCCCCAGTACCGCAAAAAAAAAAAAAAAGAAGAAGAAAAAGCCAGGGCACCTGCTGATGTGGAGAAATGGAACATGGGCACGTTTGGAAAGGCCAAAAATAGTAAATTCAAAAAAGAAAAATCTTCTGCCCCCTAGGAAGTTCATCCTAAGACCAAGGGCTCAAATCCTGTCTCTGCCACGTCCACGCAGTATATCCTGAGGCGGTGGTGTTCCCTTCATTGCGTCTTACGTTCTTCATTGGCAAAATGGGGGCAAAAATTTATACTTGAGTCTGTGTGATTTTGGCTAAAGATAACCCCTGATCCACTGGTTTAATTGAAAAAGAAAGCTAGGCATAGTGACACACACCTGTAATCCCAATGACTCAGGAGGCTAAGGCAGGAGGATTAAGAGTTCGAGGCCAGAGGCAGCCTGTGTAATTTAGACCTGTCTGAAAATAAAGTGAAAAAAGGGCTGGGATGCAGCTCAGTGGTAGAGCACTTGCAAAGCATGAGTGACGCCACGGGCTCAATCCCCAGTATTGAAAAAAAGAAAACAGAAAAAAGATTTTTAAAAGGAGCGGGGGCGCCAGGCGCAGTGGCGCACACCTGTAATGCCAGCAGCTCAGGAAGTGGAGGCAGGAGGATCACAAGTTCAAGACCAGAGGTAGTCTGCGTAATATAGTGAGACCCTGTCTCAAAAAGTAAAAAAATGGGCTGGGGGGGCAGCTCAGTGGTCCAGCACTTGCAAAGCATGTAAGCGTGAGGCCCTGGGTTCAGGCCCAAGTACCGCAAAAAAGGGGGGGGGGGACACATTATCTCAAACAATCATAAGAAACCTTAAGGTAAGGTGGCCCCAGGGCTATTAACCCAGCAGCTCAACAATGTCATTGAAGACCTATCATATCCTTGTTGTATTCTATCAATTCCCCCTCATGGTCACAGAATTGCTATTTCAATTCCAGCCATCTCATCCAGACCTGACAGTGCCCAGCAAAGAAGACAGTCCCTTCCCATATTTTTCTTACAGTCCCAGAAACCTTCCCCAGAATACCTGCTCCTCTAGCAGACTTGCCTTCTTGTCTCATGGATCAGAATCTGGTCACAGCCGGGCACACACCTGCAATCCCAGTGACTCAGGAGGCAGAGGCAGGAAGATCCCAAGTTCCAGGTCAGAGGCAGCCTGCACAGCTTCATGAGACTTTGTCTCAAGATTAAAAAATAAACTAAAGAGGGGTTGTAGGTCCAGCTTAGTGACAGAGCATTTGCAAAGTATGTGGGGTACTCTGGGTTCAGACCCCCAGTACTGCCAAAAAAAAAAAAAAAAAAAAACCTGGGTCATATGGCTATTCCTTTACCAATGTCTTGGTAGGAAAGCAAGAGTCATAGTGATTAGTTCAGGAAGTCCATTATCAAGAAGCATAGAAAACTCTGAGAAAAGTCAGGTGCTATGTACAAGAAAGAGGCACCAATTCCCACCCTTAAGCTCCCACACACCTTTGAGACGTGAATGCCACCAGTGCCTGCCTGATGGCAGTGCCTATCTGTGTTCACTCACGTCCTCCTTTCTGAGATTCCTTCCAAGGACACAAAATTCCCAGCCTGGCTTTGAACCCTGACACCTGGGTCTCAGCACCTGTCACCTCTTCTCTCCTGTCCTCTAGGTCATCACCACCCTCCTTTCCTCTTGTTTCTATCTCAAAAGCTTGAGATGCGCAAAAATCTCCCTATATCCCATGGTGACTTTAGATTCCTCAAAAATAAAGATGGCAGATGCTTGATTCTCATGCAGATGCTTTTGCCAGGGAGCCAAAAATCAGTAACAGAATGAATGGAGGCCTGAAGTATTTAATCGCCTAGCCACACAACCGAAGTGATCCAAATACACTGTCACCCAGGCGAGGTACAGAGACTGACTGCTGACTGCAACATTATCACACTGGAAAATGTCAGAAGTTTGCCTTCAGAAAGACGGTGTGGTGGAATATGGCTTTTGATTAAATAAAACCCTACCATTCATCTACAACAATAACAGCTAATAATAACAGGCCATGTAATAATGAACTATTTGTAGGCGTAAGAGGTAATTGTTCAATTAAGATCCAAGAGGTCCTGAGACTGTCTTTTCTGATGGGATCCCTTTGTTTTTGCCTCCAGTAGCACTAATTATGTCCCAGTAGTGCATTAAACATCGGAGGGAAAAAAGCTCCCCTGTCAGATATGACATACAAGTGCTTTCTCATTATTAAATACACATACACGCACATAATAAGAAATCCTTGCTGCAATGAAGCTAGGGGTCTATTTGAACAGAGAGGGCATTAAATGAGAGCTGGCAGGCTGGGGGACTCAGTAAAAGTGGCAGGTGACAGGCAGGGTCTCCCGGCAGAAGCGACCCAGCCCAATCACCTATCATCCCTTGAGGACCAGAGGTTCTAAGGGCAGAATGCCTGGGTTCAAATCCCACCTCTACTGCATATTAATTGGGTGCCCCAGGCAAAAAGTCTTCACCTCTCTGAATCTCCGTTTTCTCAGCCATACTATAGAATGCAGAAGATGTTCTGGCTTGTCCAGTTCTATTTATGCTTCCTTCTAGTGGCTGTGTCCACTAACTATTGCTGCCTGCACTTGTTTAAAAAGTCACAAAAGAGCTGGGCATGGGGACTCCTGCCTATAATCCCAGCACTTGGGAAGCTGAGGCAGGAGGATCCAGCCTGGGCTACACAGAAAGATCTTGTCTCAAAAACCAAAACCAAAAAGGTCCAAAACCTCAGTGATACCCAAATGCATTCATTTCCCGTGCCCTGTGGTCAGCAAGCCTTGCCTGGCCTCCTGGGGCGGGGCAAGCATATCTGCTCACACCCCACTGGTCAACACAAGTCACATGGGCAAGCCCAGGCATGGTAAATCATGCTTTGCCCTAGGCAGAGGCCATTGCAAAGTTTTTGAAAAGAGCATGAATAGAGAGGGGTGGAGAACTGGAGTGGGTGCAACCTCGCCCGTCAATATTTCAGCTTTACTCAGGGGAACAGTCCTTCATTCTCAGTTCCTGTGGTCTGGGAAAAGCTAACTCCATCCCTAGTTCTGGAGGTGGCTAGAGAAATCAGGTCTGACCAATCAAGAAAGCATTCTGCTTCCCTGACCATTGTGATTTGCTCAGGAACGGACACATGACCCTGGTTGGTCCAGTAAGAGGGAGCCCTGGGACTGTCGTTGGGGTGGTTAGGGAAAGCAGTTCTTTTCTCCCAGATTGGTGGGCTAGTTGGATATCAGTTGGCAGCTCCTTGGGACCAATATCTTGGGAGAGGCTTCCTGAGAACAAAGCTCCCACAAAGGAAGGCAGAGCTGAGAGAGAGGCACACAAGAGAGACTATACCTGATGGCTTATTGGAGCCCCTGGATCCAGCCATACCTGAAACCAGTAATATGTGGTCTTTTTCAGTAACATGAGCCAATTTGTACTCAGACTTCTTGTCCCATGCAATGAAAAAATCATGATTAATACCTAGTAAGAGGGCATGTATTAAGAGTCCCAACTTCATAAAATCACTGTGAGGCTTGAATGAGGTGACATACAGACCCAGTAAGATCAAGCCTGTGACCCTGACAAGCTCTATTAATACAAGTGGATTTCCATCATTTATTAGAAGTATTTAGCCAGGCACTGTGGTGAACACCTGTAATCCAAGCGACTCAGGAGGCTGAGTCAGGAGCATGGAGACCAGAGGCAGCCTGTGCAACTTAGTGAGATCCTGTCTCAAACTAAAAAATAAAAAGGAACTGGGGGTGTAGCTCATTGGTAGAGCACTTACCTAGAATGTGTGAGGCCCTGGGTTCAACCCCCTAGTACTAAATAACAAAAACAAAAAACAGAGATTAGTGAGCCTTGGGTAGGCATTGAAAACAAAGAGGGACCAAACTGAGATTTTAACATAATAAGGAAGCACAGAGAATTTAAGAGGTTTCTTTTGTTGTTGTTTTTGGGGATTTTTGGTGGTACTAGAGGTTGAACGCAGGTCCTCATGCATACTTTGCAAGTGCTCTATCACTGAGCTGCACCCCTAGCCCATTTTTTATTCTTTTATCTTGAGACAAGGTCTTGCCAAGTTACACAGGCTGTCTCTGGCCTTGACCCTGAGCTGCTGGGACTCTAGGCGTGCACCACCACTAAAAGAGAATTTTTAAAAATGAGATCCCATGTCCAATGTGTCATCTGAAAATATTTTGGCATACCATTAATACGTGTCCACACTTGGAAGAACACTGGCTTTTTTTTTTTTTTTTTTTTTTTTTTAACTTTTTGAGACGGGGTCTCGCAAAGTTACGCAGACTACCTCTGGTCTCGAACTTGCAATCCTCCCGCCTCCGCCTCCCGAGCCACTGGGATTACAGGTGTGCGCCACTGCACCCTGCTTGGAAGAACACTGGTCATTTTCAGATCTTACTGGACTTAGTATCATATGTAAGGCCCTGGGTTCAATCCCCTCCCCAGCACTGAAAAAAAAAAAATTAAAAATACTTAAAAGATCTTACTGGAACAAATAAAATCTCAAAGACCCAACACTTTAAAATTCTCCCAACCAGCTACTGAGTCATAGGTAACTGATATAAAAATCATCAATTTAAAAAAAAAAAACACATTTGAAAAAGTTAATGTACGGATAAAAGTATACTCAGGAAAATTCATAGCCAACATTATTTCATTATAAATAATAAAAATAAATGAATTAAATTTTTACCTCAACAAGTTATTTAATTCCTTTGAATCAGCACAGTGTTGAGTTTTTGGGCACCTCCACCCCTAGAAAGGGCTGGGATTTAGCTCAGTTGGTAGAGCACCGCTCTGCAGTCTCTGAGGTCCCAAGTTCAATTCCCAGCACCACAAAAATGGGAGAAGGACATGGCAATCCATTCCCAAGGCAATCCCGAAACACTCAGCCATTGAAAACCCTATGAGGGTTGCTATGAGTCGGACATGACTCCAGCACCTAACAATCACAACAATGAGTTGGATAACAACCCGACGGCACACAACAACAACAACCTCTAGAAAATCAATTGTTTTACAGCCCCAGAATGAGCCACAGCCATTCTTGGTGACAATATTACAGGTGGAGGGTGACATCTGAGGGAAGGACTATAGCAGATGCTACTAGTTGCCTAGGCAATAGAGATTCCTCCATCCTTCTCACAGAACTCACACCTGATAGGGGTCACACTTCCTCCACATTACCATCTGCTTCTTTAGGCCAGTTGCTGCTTCCTATCTGCTGATTGCCTGCAGCCATACCACTGTGGCTTCTGATCCTGTCAGATCTCAGAAGCTAAGTAAGGTTGGGCTTGGTTAGTGCTTGGGTGGGAGACCACCTAGGAACACCAGGTGCTCTAGGCTTGGGAGAAGGACCCAGCAACCCACTCTCTCAGAGAAAAAAAAAAATCCGTCATTAAAAACACTATGAATAGCAGAGAAGCAGGACAATAATGTTTCATCTGTTGTACATAGGGCTCTGAGTTGGACACCAACTCAATGGCACCTAACAACAACAAGCAAATCTGCTGATTGGCTAAGGCATGAGACACAAGACACAATCTGGTCAATAACATGAGAGGAGGCAAGCTGAGGGAGACACAGGAAGAATCATATTCCCCTTTCCTCCCCTGGATGTGATTTCTGGATCTGGGTTGCCATCTTGTGTCCTTGAGGGAAGCCAATGCAAGGAAAAACCCAGCACTCCCAGGCAGGGAGTCCTCTACCACTTCCAGGGCCTTGGTCTCCCCAGAGACCCATGCTGTCCTGATTGAGGCTTCAGAGAGGGCAGACAAGAGGTCCCAATCTCTGCCAGGACCCACAGCTGGGGCTGACAGAGGGTGGCAGCTCTTGGGGGAGGCAGCAGGTGGGCACTGGCAGGGACCCCTCCTTTAAGCCAGGAGGCCTGGGGCTGGCCCCCAGCAGAACTCCCCCTAGGGTCACTGTCTACCCCCCCCCAAGGTTACTCATTCTGGACCAGCATTATTCCGGGGCCAGCATTACTCACCCCTGCCAATGCCACCCTCCCCTCCCCAGCATTACTTCTCCCTCCATTCCTCTCATCTATCCTTTCCCCACAGCCACTCCAATATCACCTCAATCTCAGGCCACCACCACCATTGCCATTGCAACCACCCAGCCCTTGGCACCCTACCCACCGCCTAGGCCCACCTGGGCCCTCATTCTCATCCTTGTCCCTCTACCCCTGGCATTTTCTCTTCCTTCCTTTCTTTCTTTCTCTTTTCTGTTTCTCTTTTCTTTTTTCTGCAGTACTGGGGGTTGAACCCAGGACCTCATGCTTGCATGCTTTGTAAGTGCTGTGCCACTGAGCTGTACCTCCAGCCCATTTTTTTACTTTTTATTTGAGACAGGGTCTCTCTAGGTTACTTAGGCTGCCTTTAGTCTCAAACTTGCAATCCTCCTGCCTCCACCTCCCAACTTGCTGGGATCACAGGTGTGAGCCTCCATCCACCCCAGCCCATCTCTGGCATTTTCTAGCTCTACTATCTCCCTCAGTGCTACCCTCAATCCCATCACCATCACTCACCCCCACCATCGTTTGCACCATCTGCACCTTTGACGAAGGAACATTTATTGAGCACCCACGAGCCCAGACATTATAGAGCACATGGAAGGTGTGGCCCTCCATGCAAGGCGGAGCCCCTGCATTGTGCATGTGCAGGCTGGGGCCAGCACCTGATGGGCCAGACGCCAGGCTCCAGCTGGGGGCCGCACAGTGCCCTTTCCTGAGAGCAGAGCAATAAATAACAGCGAGGCGGGCAGGGCCCCGACCCATGAACGGAGGGGCCCCACGCTGGCATAGGAGACTCCATGGGAGTAAGACAGGAGGCCACGAGCCAGGCCCCTAGTGGGAGGTGCAGATGGGGGCAGAAGACTGGAGACCAGAGGTCCTAGGGCCTCTGCGGTGTCTCCATCAGCCCTCACCTCTCGGGTCACAGGGAGGGATGAGCGATGGGCACAGGGGCTGGGCTGGGATACAGGCTGGAGGTCCCACCACTGATGAGCCCCTAGAGCGGGGCATCCTCAGTCCTCCACTTGGGGGGGTAACTCCGCTGGTGGCCGTCACAGCTGGGGTTCCCCAGGTTGTCCAAAGGCACTGCCACCTCATCCGGGCTTGTGGTCTTGTTCAGTTCCACCACGCGGGGCACAACGGAGGACCAGCGGTCTGCATGGTGAGCACCAGAGGGAGCGAAGGTTGGTGGAGAGCGTGTGCATACATTGAGCACCTACTGTGAACCAGGCACTGTATAGTGATCTAATGGGGGAGGTATTTTTAAACCCGTTTGACAGAGGCAAAAACCAAGACTCAGAGAAGTTAAGCTGCCTGCCAAGGAGCACACAGTGCTGTGTGGAGGAATGATGACTCAAGCCTGGATCAGAACGCCCCGCATGCCTGCCCCAGTGCTCTTGATGTCACTTGCACTCAACGTTTAGTGGAAAAACAGAAAGGGCTTCTCCACCACGGGGCTTGCTGAGGGTCTTGCCCCACGACCCCATGCCAGTCTGCACTGCGGCACAGGGAGGGGCAGGGTGAAGCCACCATGGTGGGGGGCACCCAGGCATTCACAAGCAGCAGAGGAAACAACTGGCCGGCAGATCCCACCTTCCCATTCTACAGACGTGGACACGGAGCCCTGGGGCAGGAAAGGGACCACTCAGAAAAAGTGAGCAACAAGGATGGATGGGCCCTCTAGGCTCCCCAGCACCTCGCTCACCCCTCCGGAGGCGGCCCATGGTGTGCGAGAAGCCGTAGTACTGGTAAGTCTCGCTCTTGCCCGGGTCCTCGTTGATGATGCCCAAGTTCTGGTTCCAGTGAGACCAGTTCACCTCATCCACCCTGGGGGGCCAGAGCAGAGCATCAGGGAAGCCCCATGAGATGGCTTCCTGTCCCCACCCCCAGATCCCCTCTCTGCTCTGGCACAGCCCCCAGCACATCCTCCTCCTGTTTTTTTCTATTATGATAAAATGTTGTTTGCCATTAGGAGCCGTGAGTCGGATCTGACTCGCAGCGGCCCTATGTACAACAGAACAAAACACTCCCTGACACTGTGCCATGCCTGGCACTATGTCAGTGCTTCTCTGCAATTCATGGGGGTTTTGATGGCTAATTGTTTCTGGATTGTTTCAGGAGTGGGCTGCCAGTTCCTGCTCCCATTTTTTGCAGTGCTGGAGATCAAACCCAGGACCTCAGACAGTGCAGAGCAGCAACCTACCAACTGAGCCAAACTCCAGCCCACATGATAAAATATACATAACAGAATTTGCCATTTTAGTAATTTTTAAGTATATGATTCAGTGGCATTAAGTACAATGCTGTGCAGCCATCACCATAATCTATTTCTAAAATTCTTCCATTGCCTGAAACAGCAATTCTGCATTAAGCAACAACTACCCCACCCCAGCCTCTGGTAACCTTTAATCTGCTTTCTACCTTCATGGATTTGCCTATTGTGGGCATTTCATATAAATGGAATTATATGCTATGTAGCCTTTTGTGTCTGGTTTCTTTCATTTAGTATGTTTTCAAAGGCCCATCTGTAGTCTTCTCTCTCTTGAGAAGCCCACATTCATGTCTTGGACATGCATGATTATTCTTAAATATCACTTTTTTTTTCCCTCTAAATGTTCATGCTTAAATGTAAAGCCTGTATATGCTTCTTATCCCTAATTAATAAACTCATTAACTTTGTTTCAAAAAAATAGTTCATTCTTGCTGTAGCAGGAATTAAAACTTCATCTCTTTTTATGGTCAAATAATATTCAAATATTCAAATAATACAGATATACCACACTTGGTTTATCTATTCATTCCTTAATGGACACTCTCCTTCTTGATATAATTACCTCTAATTATTGGGACACCCTCATAGTCAAATGACAGCTTCTTGGGCCCAAATGGCCCCAAAATATAATTGTTTACTTTTTTTTTTTTTTTTTTTTTTTTTTTTTTTTTTTTTTTTTTTTTTTTGCAATACTGGGGGCTGAACTCATGGCTTCATGCATGCTAGGCAAGTGCTGTACCCTGAACAGCACTCCTAGCCCCTTTTTAAAAATTTCGAGACAGGGTCTCATTAAGTTATGCAGGCTGCCTCTAGCCTTGAACTCATCCTACTACCTCACTCAGCCTCCCTAGTCACTTCAGATTACAGGTGTGTGCCATAGTGCCCGGCTAAAATTATTTTTTGTTATTTTCCACACAACCTGTGTTTTTGAGCCACGTGTGAGGACTCAGCAAGGAAGATATATTTGCTGTTCCCATTTTATAAGGAGGAAGCTGAGGCTTGTTGGGCGTTTTCCCAAGGTCACGAAGCTGGTAAATGACAGAGCAGGATTTGAACTACAGACCAGACCGGCTTGCTTAGGAAGTGGTTGCTATCACTGTCCCCATTTCACAGATGGGGAAACTGAGGCTGAGGGAAGCAAACTGACTTGTCCAAGATCACCAAGTGGGACTGAACTCTTAGGGGAGGCAATCAGGGCCTCCATAGCTCTGCAAGTTGCAATAGGTTAAAAACAAAAGTGGACACAGTGGGACCTCCATCTCTGGGGTGGTTCGGTTCTTCCAGGTCTCACCTGAAGCACCACCTGCGGTCTGGAGTGCCGTCCGAGCTCTTGCCCACCGTCACCATCTCCCCAGAGCGGAAGGCCTTCCTCAGGAACACGGGGAAGGAGCGCTCGATGTCCAGGATGGTGGTGGCCCACTGCAAGGAGAGGGAGGGCAAGGGTGCTGGTGAGGCTCCCCAGCCCCTACCTACCATTCCGAGGGCAGAAACCAGGTGGTGGGCCAGGGTGGGTAGAGAACCAGGCTTTTAGGGCTCCTCCTGCCCTAGAAATGGGCTTTACAAACTTGTCTATAAACTCAGGAAGCTGGCAAGAAAACAAATGTGGAAAGGCTGCAGCCCAGGCCTGTGTCACACGCTCAATAGTGGCCACTGGGGAGAGAGGATCTGGGGAAATCCAGAGAGAAAATGCCCCATGTAAGGGGACAGCCGCCTCTCACCTGACCCCAGAGCAGCCAGGCAGAAAGGCAGACTCAGCATTGCAAGGTCAGAAGTCTGGACTTTTATATAGAATCTCTTAATTTTAAAACTTTCCACTAAAACTTTTTTTTTTTTTTTCCCCAAGCCAGGCATGGTGGCTCATCCCTGTAATTCCAGTTGGAGGCAGGAAGATTACAAATTCAAGACTTCCCTGAGCTGGGGTGACCCATACCCATACTGGCCTCGTCTTGGCTCGGCACGGAACTCCTATCAAAATGCTGCTGTTCTCTGCTGTGGTTCCCATGCATCCCCTAAAAGGTCATATGTTAGAAACAATCCCCAATAGTATTTGGAGGGAGGCCTTTGGGAGGTAATTAGCATTAGGTGAGGTCTACCGGTGGAGTCCCCATGTTGGAAATAGTGGATTTCTAAGAGGAAGTGAGGCCCGGGCCAGTAGGCTTACTCTGTCCCATCATGACATGATGCAGCATGACATGATGCCATCGCCAGAGGCAGCACCATGCTCTTGGACTGCCCAGCATCCAGAACCATGAGCCAAATAAAAACTTACTTTTTATTTTTCTTTGCAGTACTTAGGGGTCAAACTCAGGGCCTCGCCCATACTTTACAAGTGCTCTACTACTATACTGTATTCCCAGTGCATTTTTTATTATTTTATCTTGAGACAGGGTCTTGTTAAATTATGTAGGCTGCCTCTGGCCTCGAACCTGCAATCCTCCTATCTCAGCGTCCTGAGTTGCTGGGATTACAGGAGTGTGCCACCACACCCTGCTCAGGTATTTTGTTATAGCAATGGGAAAGGGACTTAGACACTCTCTGAGCACATCTTGGGGTTCCAGACATCACTCAGGCTGGATAGAGCCAACTGGGTCCCGTGAGCTGGACCTTGTGGTGAATCTGAGAGCACCTCTGGTGGGCAGGCAAGAATACCCCCAAAATTCCCCAGGCAGCTCTGGGACCTAGACAGCAGCCTTGGCTGCCTGTTTTACAGATAGGGAAGTGGAAGTGGCATGACATGGAAGGCTGAGGGAATCCGGCGGTGGGTGGGGGTAGGCGGCTCCCCAGCTCCCCACTCTGGAAGTACGAGGGTCCGGGGGCCTCACCTGCAGCTTCCAGATGTGCTTGCTCTCCTTGGAGACCTGGCCCACTGTCTCCCCCATGAGGGCAATGAGCATGTTGAGGAGTAGCACGAAGGTGAGGATGATGTAGGTGACAAGGAGGATGATGAAGACCACGGGGTACTTGGTGCTGCTGAGCATCTCCAGGTCGCCCATACCAATGGTCAGCTTGAACAGGTCCAGCAGGAAGGTGCTGAAGGTCTCGCTGTCGCGGCACGACGGGTACGTGGGCACCGTGCAGTTGGTGAGGCCCTCGCTGCACACTTTCATGTTGGCACACGGGTTTAGGAGGGACACCAGGGCTGCAGGAGGGACCAGGGTGGCCTTCGCTGAGTGTGAGCACGTGGGCCAAAAGGCGAGGGCAGTGTTGCCAGGGGAGGGAAGGGAAAGCTGAGGCTTGGGGAGGGGACAGCCCTGGCCCCAGGTCACCCTGCAGGGAGCCACAGCAAGAGGCGAACTGGGGTCCCCTCAACTCTGCAGGCTTTGCTCTTTCCCCAAACTCGCCGATAAGGAAGAGGTTTCCAGGATCGCGTCCCATGCTCCTCGACTGGGGGCAGTGTCCCCCAGGCGACAGATGCCAATGTCTAGAGATGTGGTTGTCTGTTACAGCTGGGGGAAGGGTGCTATCAGCATCGGGTAGGTGGAGGCCAGGGATGCCACTTGACATCCTACAGTGCCCAGGACAGCTGCCCACAATGAGAACTCTCTGCACACACAACCCCCCGCCCCGGGAGTCAACTGTGTCTCCGCTGAGAAGCCCTAATGTGGCCTGTCATTGTAGAGGTCTTGGGAGCACCCCTGGGGCACACAGTCACCTAGGCTCCTGTTTTCCCCTCCACTCCTGCCCCAAGAGGAAGGATGAGGCTCAAACCAGGCACCTGTGCCAGAGGCTGTGCTCTCTAAGGCCCCCTCCCAACACCCCGAGCTGATCTTGGCGCCCATCCCTTCCCATGAAGCCCACACAATGCTTGAGTCCTTCTCAACACAGGTCATCAGCAAAACCTGCCCCTAAGCCAACCAGGGTAGGGAGTAGGAGAAGCCTCGGCCCCTTCAGTCAAAGGGACATAGACTGTCAGACTGCCTTCAACCAGGGATCACAGCAGACAGGTTCCAATTCACATGCCAATTCGAGTAAATTGTGCAGTGGATACTGAAACACTGTGTGAAGAGGGATTCTAAGACCTGGTCTAGATACATCACAAAAATCATTCTGTAATCCATTAGCAATGTCTGCTATGGACACAAAAATGAAAAACATCAGCATATGTGTTCTGTTAATGTTATATCAATCTTAGACCTGGGGTCCACTGTACCCGAGCAGGAGAAGCCCTGGGACCAAGCTGATCACTAAGTTGCAGCTTTTGCCTCCACGCATCTGCTTCAGTCTCTACAAGTAGAACTGACAGTAGGGCAGGACTCCTGACTAGAATCCTAAACTGTGGCTGAACCCTAATACTCTGTCTAGTTCTTCCCAGCCCACCCCCTGGGAGGAGGAAGCTGTACCCTGTGCCTATCTCCCTATCTGCTTCCCCAAAATAATCCACACAAAGATTCACCACCACTGAGTTCAAATATTGCCTCCACCCTGCTGCCAGGCTGGTCCCCAAGTGAACCTTCCCCAATGTGAATGGGGCCTGGTACAGCCTGATTGGCTAGTTCCCCTTGGATATGGGGCACTGATAGCAGGTCACCCCTTCTCAGGGACTAGCCCAGTGTGGTCGAGTCAGTTTATCCATGTCTGGTCCTTCTCTCATGTCCTATACCACTGCAGTCCCAGCATGCTTCAGTGGGGTGTCAAGACATCACCAAGAAAGCATATCAAGGGGTGCCCATGTTGGGTTTATAACCATACCCCTTCAGTGAGGGGCTTCAGGGCCTCTTCCATTGGGAAGTAGAGTCTGTTTCCCCTCTGGCCAAAGCAGGGCTGGCCTTGGACTTGCTTTAGTTAACACAGTGAGGCCACAGGATGCTAGGCAGTGGCCTTGACCACATCTGTTCATATTCTCGGGACCATAAGAATACCACACGAGCAAGCCCAACCAGCCAGCTGAGCACAGACAAGGGAGTCTGTCAAGATCAGCCACACCTAGCCTAGTCACTACAACCACCCAGCTGATCCACAGACCCATGAGCAATAATAAATGCTTACTGTTTGAAGCCACCAATTTCATTAACAACCTATGTTATGCAGATGACACAACTCTGATTGCTGAAAGTGAAGAGGATCTAAAACATTTACCGATGAAGATCAAAGATCATAGCCTTCAATATGGGTTACGACTAAACACCAACAAAACAAAAATCCTTACAACTGGGTGAGTACGCAACTTCACAATCAATGGAGAAAAGATTGAGGTTGTCCAAGATTTTACTTTGCTTGGCTCTATAATCAACACCCGTGGAAGCAGCAGTCAAGACATCAAAAGACGAATTGCTCTAGGAAAAGCTGTGGCAAAAGATCTCTTTAGAGTGTTGAAAAGCAAAGATGTCACATTGAAGATGAAGGTGCGTCTGACTCATACCATGGTATTTTCAGGCATCATATGGTTGTGAAAGCTGGACATTGAACAAGGGAGACAGAAAAAGAATTGATGCTTTTGAATTGTGGTGCTGGAGACGTCTATTGAATATACCATGGACTGCCAAAAGAACCAACAAATCTGTCCTAGAAGAAGTGCAACCAGAGTGCTCCTTGGAAGCAAGAATGGCCAGACTGCGTCTTACATATTTCGGA